>PQWD01004622.1:0-17497 GCA_019425675.1 Leucinodes orbonalis | reverse complement strand
TAGCTGTAGCTAATATTGCACAAAGAATATTGCTGTCGAAAATTTTACTGGTCATAAAATTTAGTAAAGCCTCAGTGGTCTAACCTTCAAAGATACGCCACAGGGAACAGTCACTTGGTCAATTACACCAACCCTGTCTCGCAGCCCTGCGCGTATGATGTAAACAGGTTTATAAATCCTGTATTTACCTACTCTTTGACGTCCGACGGATTGTTTGCCACCATGTATGTATATATCAAAAAGTCCACTCATCATGTAAATTTTAGGTATCAAATAGTAAATGGTTCGCTATATGAACTAGTCTAGCTGCTGTGGGATAAGCGTAGCTTTACACAAGTTTGAGAGATTTTGGCAAACTAAATGGCGTTTTGGCTATTATTAAGTGCAATTAATTATTAGCTAGTCCAAAGACTTGGATATATCGGTACTGATGCTCGTGGCTTTAAAAATGTGTTGAGCAAGAAGCAATATATTTTTATTTTTCTACTAAACTTGTGTCTTATTATGTTTAAGTTCTCAAAAGAAAAGTGTATTTAATGTTATTTTGTTTGTATCTTCTCATTTAGTATATTTTTCTAAAGTTTTCCCTTATTTTGTCGGTGGTTGTTATAAGCGTGCTGTCTCACCTATAATTGTAATACCATTTAGCTTGTGTCTTCGTGTTTTATATATATACATATGTATTGATTCGATGTGTATTATGTTGGTGAACTAATGAATAATAAATAAATTATATCGCGCCCCATTTGTATGTTATAACATAACCGTATCAATCAACATTTACAATGATTCATTTTATTTTCACTTAAATACTTTTCTTAGGTGCTGCCCTTTATTGTTTTAATGATTTGTTTATTTGGTTGCCTGAAATAAATTTCCCTAAGAGAACGCCAGAAATAAATATTTTTATTTATCTTTCTTGAATGTCCAATGTCTATACCTCAGTGTCTCAAGACGAAGGTCTTTGACCAGTGTGTATTGTCAGATATGAGTGACATACGGAAGCGAAACGTGGTCACTCACTAAGGGCCTCTTGAATAGGTTCAAGGTTGCTCAGCGTGCTATGGAGAAGGCTATGTAAGGTACGCGATAAAATCCGAAACAAGTAGGAGAACTAGAGTGACCGATATAGCCCAGAGGATTAGAAATTGAAGTGGCAGTGGACAGGACTCATAGTGCGGGTAACCGATGGCCAATGGGGCGGAAAGGTTCTCGAATGGCGTCCACGTAACGACAAATGAAGCTTAGGCCGACCCCCAACCAGATGGACAGATGACCTGGTTAACGTGGCGGGTAGCAGATGGATGTCAAATTCTCTTAATCTATCTATACACTGCTGCTGGCATTTAACTTTTTGGACTAAACAAACCTAATCCGGACATTGTCTGTAAGCATTGAGGCTCGAGACTGCGTAAAGTATAGTGCTGACCACTTTATGATCATTAACCGTTACGTGCCAGACTGGCTGTATTTACCCAATTTAGTCACGAATAGTCATAATAGATTTTTTTAATACAAAGTCTTAATTCAAGAAGTTAACTTAGTTTCGTATTATGAACGAGAGCGATCAGTTCATTTACTTTCATCCTTAATTTATATCAGACAGCCCTTTTGTAGCTAATAATATTCTAGTTTAATGGGTCGTTTATCCGATAGCATTATTTATTTAGTAGAAACACGGTACATTATTGTCGTTACGTTGAAAACAGGATTATTTCAGAATAATCAAAAAAATATCTACTGGCATTCACGCAGCGCCATCTAGCGGCAAAGTAAATTGAACTATGGAAACAAAATAACGGAAAATATATTACATTGAAAATAAACTATTTATCTATTTTGTTTTATATCATCACATTACGTTTTACACAGAGTACAAGACAACATAGAATTCATGCACATTTGACAAATTTAATGTTTGTTCGTAGAGTAATGAACCAACCTTTACACTTTTTTCAGCTCTCACATAATACAGAATTAGTCATCAAAAAGGCTTTTGTGTGTATTAAACGTACTAATACGTATCTAGACAGAAAAAGTAGCAGTTGCAGTCTTGTTGCAGTGCGTCAGTTGACTCTTATTGCACCGAATGACAGTAGAAGGACAAGTGACTCAACCACTCGGATACTCGAGTGCAACAACATATTTTGCTGTGCACTTTCTGTGGTATCGTTCGACAATGATTGCTTACCTGATTGTTTAGGTCCTGAAATAGCTAACACAGCTAAATTTGTACTAAGTCTAAATTTTTATCTTTTTTATTTAATTTTTCTTCCTTTGTTTGTATTCGAAATAAATTGAAATCATAAGTGATAATTACCAATTTTTCTTTTTGAATTGAATTCCTCGGACGTTACGTGATTATTATTAAATATTTTATATACTTTACTATTTCGTGATTTGATAATGGATACATTTTTAGATATTGTTAATTTATAATTTTGAATGAGTGCATCTTACATGGAATAAATATTTATTATTATTATTTGGGCACCATATCAGTATGATAGTATGAAATGATGAGTCAACACGGGTAGACATCTGTGACGTCACCCTTTGGTGGTTTACGTATCGAAATAAGAGACAGTTTCATGGCGCTATGAGGTCATTTGCGATTACTTACTGTAAGTAAAACAAATTACACCACGAAGCTTGGTCATACATATTAATTATTTTGGTAGCCCTTACAGCTTTTGGAGTTAGACAAATGTAGAGTTCTTAAGGAATCGATTCGGAATGCATTCTTACTAAGCGGTCTTAAGTGCCAATATTTTTAAATATCTCACTTACATGAATGGTCAGTGACAGTCCATGCTTGACCCAGTATCGCCTCATCAACAGTGTGGTTTTGCCATAATAATAATATAAGATATATTCATCAATCAGCTCATAAAACGTCCCCAGAGGGGCACGAGCCTACCTGCATGCTGGTGTATGGGTCTTAGCCGTCCACGCGGGCCCAGTGCGGTATTGGCCGACTTTACGCACAACCTTTGAATCTCGTCGTAANCACCAACAGGTAATAGAGAAACTTTTAGATTCTTGGCAAGTATAGTGTAAGAATCTAAAGTGGGAAAATAAATCTTTCAGTGCAAAACTTGGAAGGCTTAATGCAACAGATTGATGAATGAGTGAAAAAAACATTGAGCATTGAGTATTGATACAAAATATCTCGCATATCAGTTGCGCCAATAATTCTTATAATATATACTGCTTATATCAGTAAAAAAAATTCCAAGGATTATACATTAATAAGGTATGGCCGTTGGAGCAGACGAGTTCTGGAGTGGAGACCGCGCTCGGCAAGGTAGCGTAGGACGCCCTCCGGCCGATGGACCGACGACTTGCGAAAGGTCGCTGGTGGAGGCTGGATGAGGAAAGCGGAGGACCGATATCTGGCGCGAAATGGGGGAGACCTATGTCCAGCAGTGGACTGCGATAGGTTGAATAGGAATAGGAGGTATTTAATCGAAGAGCTGGTTTTATATCCGCAAAATAGGAACGTCTATCGATTTCGCTATTTTAGTTTGACACAGTTCGTTAGCTCCTGATCTTTATAGTTAAGTTACTCTACTAACAAAAGTCTACTAGCAAAAGTCTCAGTCTAAGTAAAGATTTAGCCCATATCAGGTACCTCTCTCTCTCTACAACCTATCGCATTCTACTGCTGAAAATAGGTCTCCGCTATTTTGCGCCCGGTCCTCTGCTTTTCTCATCCGGCCTCCACCAGGGACTTTTCGAAAGTCATCGGTCCATGGGGCCGGAGGGCATCCTACGCTACGCTTGCCAAGACGCGGTCTCCACTCCAGAACCTGTCTGCTCCAAAGGCTCTGCGACATGGGTAACCAGCCCACTGCCATTTCAACTTGCCGTTCCGGCGGGCTATATTGGTAACTTTAGTTCTCCTACAGATTGAAACATTTCCAATCTTATCCCTAAGAGAGACCTAACCTAATATTGGCTAAATCATTAATCAATGAAATAACAATCTTTAGGAGTGTCGCTCGATCTGTTGCCTGATACTTCGGGAACGTTAGAATCGTTTCAGTACATTTAAAAGTCCAATGATTAATGATTACATGAAGCAAGAAGAGACTTGAGACAATATTTTTAGTAATTCAGCCAATGGCCGACCATTGCCATGGTTGCTTTACTCGCAATATCGTCAATCGAACGCAACACGCTACGCCATCGAGTCCGCACACGTAAAATGTGTAAAATATGTTATACTAGCTTTTGGCCACGACTTCCTCCGCGTGGTACAGAGACTTTTTTGCTAACACTAACTATAATCTGCACTTCATTTATATAGAGTTGGATAAGGATTAATATTATGTTTATAAAATCATCTTCGCAAATGATGCATTATTATTATTATTCTAGAACATATTTAATTAGCATAAAAATCCTCACTATAGTGAGCTAACCTTGAAATATAGATATAATTATGTCATCGCAAACTTTTTTAGAACAATTCTGTGATTCAAGATTCTTGTGAAACTTTAACCAGTAACGCAGCGCACGCACGGAAGCTTTCAATAGGAAAAAATCCCCCGATTTTGAAACATTCTTCCTTGGTGTTCCGCTCTTTTGAGTCTTACATAAAGATATATAATTTTTATTATTTCGTAACATGAAATGGGCTATCTAACACTAAAAATATCTACCAAATAAGCGCATTCAAACAAACTCTTTGGCTTAATAATACCTATACATAGTAAAGATTTAATATGAATATGTGGCTGATTATAAACTAATTATGTCAACTTCTCAAATTATTTAATCGAAGAGGTGAAACTGAATAATGAATCGGGACTTATTACCCCGGGGTCTCGCGAGCCGCATCCCGGCTTCCGAGTCTTTAATCCTTCTCCGAATGTCCCGGCAAGTTACGTAAATTATCCAGTACGTTACGTAAGCCGATTATGATCTATTTTGAGAAAAATGCTATTTGGCACTAGGATTAAGATTTTATGTTATCGGTTGTTGATTTTATTTACTGTCAAATAATCTTTCTTTCTAGATTGAGGCCAAATCATCATTTAATTATTCAATATGAACCCTTAAATCTAGGTTGAAGAGATCAATAAAGTTATCAATAATATTAATTGTTACTTTTATCAAGACAAAAGATCGTACAGATCTATAAACTGAAACTCAAAATATCTTTACTACAATATTGGTTACAGAGTTTTGTCAATTATCTGTAACTTCTAAATATTTTAAATAAGTTTTAAACATTGAAATCATAATATAATAATTAATGACATATTCAACTTAATGACATAATTAAGAAAACAGGTAGGCAGTTTAGGTCCCGGTATCACCCTCTGGCTTGCCCAAAATTGAGGTGAGTCTATCAGCCAAGATTTTCTTACGTTGTTACTTACTGCTCCGTATTCTGTCAATCCTTTGCGGATAACAGCATCAAAGTTATCATTTGGTATTCCGCGAAACTTTACAATAGATAAATATTTATTGTTTAGTGGAAAGTTGATCGATGGCGTAGCAGCTTATGGGACGACAAATTAAGAAACTATCGTACCAATTGGTCGATTGTAACTAGTAAATATTATTTTGAATCCCTCTGTTCTTCAGAAAGCATTGTATACATATGATTTGAACTTTTAAAGGATGCAAAAGAGGAATGCATCCGTTTTATTTGCATTGCCATAAACCCCGTGGAGCTAAAAAGGCGTAGACAGCGCCCCGATTCCGTGCTAAAAAAATAATAAAATGCGCTAATTTTAATAGGATCGTACCTAAATTGTATATCAATAGTAAAATTATACCATTTTTCGTTCTGTTTTATTAGGATATTGATAAGGAACACCATAAGACAGTTAATTCTATTACATAATTAAGATTTTTAAACATTAAAATTAAAGTTGTACCAACAAATTTACAATTGGATTGAATAAAGTCGTTAAATGTCAACTTTAGTAGAATTGAGGCCTTAAGTTTTGACATGAGACCGGTTCACCCGGTCGCTTCAGTGGACCTTCGTGAGTCAAGTGGAGTGCTAATGTTAACCCCGATTCTTTGAATCAGCGGAAAGATTCCGCGAATGGCACATCGCGTCATACCGGTAAACTGATTTGATGCGATGTAAAATGAGGAGAAAAACTTGATCAGCGTCAGAGAGATAAGAATTGGACCATGAAATCTTAAAAGGTGCCGTGGTCCGACAATTTTGAAAGTTGGTTTTTCTAGTCCGAAACTCATAACTTTGAATGATTTCATCTCTTTCTAGTCCGAAACTCATAACTTTGAATGATTTCATCTCTTTCTAGTCCGAAACTCATAACTTTGAATGATTTCATCTCTTTCTAGTCCGAAACTCATAATTTTGAATGATTTCATTTTTAGTATTATTCACATTATTTTTAGAATTATTCATCCATGATTATTTTTAGAAAAATACTCAATCAATCAAATTCATTAGGAAAAAGGTTATCAATTACTCGTTGTCGCGTGGGCCGGTTTAAAAAACTTTTTTGCCAACCAATCAATAGTTATTTAATTTTAATGATGAATAAATAATTTAAATTGTGTAGGTTTGCCAATTCCTACAAGAACAACATACGATTGATTAAAAATGACTGAAACTGAATTGCGATCGAGATGACATGAAAGACAAAAATAGGCAAGTAGGTGTACAAGGTAGGACTCAACATTTGTGGGCAAAATTCTACATGAGAGCTTCGTTATTATAATACCTCGGACCGAGCAGCGACCAGCGTGGCGTAACTCGTACAGTCAACGCAGCAGGTTTACCTTAACCAGTAAAAGCTGACCTCACGTTATAAAAATTTCGGTGCAAAGCGATCAACTCATCTGATTTATTAAGACTGACTGTACCTAACAAGTTACATAAAACTACAAGTCCGCGGCGCGTACCGGTTGCCCCACACGCTTGCACCAACACCACTCGTTTTTATTTATAAACTTTTGCCTTTCGAATCACAATCATGTGGTATACGACGAGCGATCCCTTCTGACTGTGGATGCGAATGAATTGACTTTGATTTTGGTCTTAAATTAATATTGTCTGTGGTCGCTCAGTTTTCTTAGTTACGTAAAAGTGAACTAGTTGACACAAAATTGTAGAATATATGAAATTCTCGAAATATAAATACTGTTTTGAATACTGCAGTACCAGTAAACAACCAATTCCTCCTTGTAGGTATAGGCCGCCTATAGGGACTACACAAAAGACAGTTTTTATGCGATCGAGTCTGCGACGCAATTCCTTCATTTTGCACCGACGCGATCTGCCGCATGCAAGGAGACTTTATTGCGCCGCAGACTTGATCGTATATAAACACTGCGTAGTCCCATAAAAGTACACCATTGATCTCGAAAAAACAAACACACACAAGGGAATACAGTGTTAATGCCACTTGCAAAGTTGTGACCTCAAGAAGACATCACAGAATCCTACGACACTACCTCCTTCACCCCTCAGCCTGAAACACAGCCGTACTAAAAATATTACTATATAGCGGAAGAAATAGGTGTGTGAGACTGATGTTACTGATGGCTTTATGTGTATTATAAAGGTCTCTCTCAATCGTATTTTTTTCCCACTGCACATAATTCGACTCCTCTAGGTTCATTTGACGTAACAACCAAAACACCAATTTTCACGAGATCTAAAACGTTTATTTTTATATAACGGATTTTAATTTTTGGTCTACTAATACCCAATTCTTAGACCGCCGTGAAATAATGTATTCAATATATTAAATAGAAACAAAAATAATTTTCGTTTACGCCCCGGAACTTTAAATATTAGGTAGTTAAACCCCAGAAAATTACTGATAAATGGTGGATTTAAGTATTTACTTATACCTAATTTTATATAAATATATGTAAAACACTATTAATAGAAATAAAAGAATTCTTTAAACTATCAATTGAAACTAATAAAATAAGAATTTTTGACATCAATTAACTATTTAAGTAATCAAATGTAAGGACAATGGTTAACATTGACTTTAATTTACCCTCCTTGAACCTTAAATACTGAAATGATAATTATAAGGTTCAAAATATAAACTTTTGAGTTCACATGGGCATATTAAGGCTAGACTAAGAACTTAAGTTAAAGATATTCTATCAATCTCGTTTTAACCCCATAATTTATATTTGAACAATTTAAAATTTTGTACGAAATAACTGAAAAACAAAAAATCTTTAATAAATTAAATAATTGAATCCCATTCAGGTAGCTTAAGTAACTCATAGGGAAACCTACATAAGTCACGTCGCATAATTGAGCACTATACTGTTATAAGAAATCTGATGAGCACAATTAAAAAGTAAACAAGTAGGAACTTTTTTACTTTAAATAATTTAACTAGTTAAAATATCAACATTGGCCAGGTTTATAATCCTCAAATTTTGTTGTTATAACGCCACAAAACCAGAAATATCTTCGCAAAACTAAATCATAATCGTATTTTTTTGGGATTTTCAAGATTTTAAAAATTCAGATTGATAGAAGAGAAAAAACTGAGTAGAACTGAATTAAAAATAATTTTTGGCCAAAATGGTGGTTACACCAAATTAACCTAGAGGTATCGATTATCGCCTCTATGAAAATCGCTATTGAACAATACCTTCCATTATTATTTACAATTGCAAGAAACCGTATTATAACGGGATATTTAAATGAACAAAAGTATCAGAATACTTCTAATTACCGAAAAAACAACACTGCAGAAAATAACTCACCTGTTATACCCAGACAGAAACTGGTTAGCCTAGCAAGAGTAGCTACAGTTGTAATTGCAAGCTACTGTATCTGCGCACAAATCGGCGCAATGTAATATTGCCGTTCAGAGACAGTTGACAACGCTGTATTTGCAACCCTCATAGCGTTATGATAAGTGTCGAGTGTTGAGACCTAGAGTTTTGCCTCGGCTTGTTCCAAGAACTCCTTATTAACTGTCCACGTATAGATCGTAAACTACGGACGTAACAGTGTTATGAATCCAAGCAGTGAGTCTTGTAATTTCTTAAGCATTGGATGCGGCTGAGCGGACTAACAAAATATGAATTTGCGGTCAAACAATTGACCCTCTGTGATTTAACATCAATATGCATATTGTAAAAAAACAACTTACGTAGGTAAAGTTTACCAAATATTTTAGTATGCACTGTAGTCAATATATGTTGATACTACTTTTGAATTTGTTGTACAAGTTCACTATTAGTTGAATGTAAGAACCAGGCTCGTACCAATAAGAATATCCTGCTAACCAATTAATTATCTACTGTTTCTACATTTTGAAATATTGGTATAATTATATTCTCCAGTATATAGTAGAAAACCACAAGCATAATCACTTTCATGATCTTATTAATTTACCACCAAGTATAAAAAGCCAAGGATTCTGACATTCCTTACTCGAAAGTAACATGCAAACCGCTACGTAACTTTCAAACGGTTAAGCAGAACAGCTTGTGTGCTGTGGCAGCAGCGGCGAATGGAGTCCGGCCCGGTGACACATCGTCAGTGATTCACAGCCATTGGACTGCGGCCGCTCAAGAATCCCTGACGTCAGCCCGCGTCCGGCCGCTACCATCAAACTCGCACGAAAGTCTGTTGAGAACGGTGTACTAAATAATTTTATCATTATAATATCTTCACGCCACCAACATGACAACCCTCGCCTATAAAATCTTAACTATAAGTTCAGTGATGTAGAGTTTAGATACCTTTTACTGTTATTTTACATAATTTACTATAATTTTACTGAAATAAAAGATTACTTTTAAGCGATGGTCAATGTACGAGATCTGCATTATGTTTGAATTTTCCGCTGTAAATACAACCTACTTCGTTCGATATAAATATGCTAATGATTTACTACAATTTTATAAGTGATGAAACTGATGAAGAGTAACTCGCGAGAGACCAGGTTTAAAAAGTTTAGGGACCTTTTAACACGTGTAGGTAACTATCTGCCAGAGTACTTTAATAACAATGTAATGTTCATCCAAACATTATGTACCTAATTAACTTGTTCAACTATATATAAATCTGAAAATTAGTTACTTACCTGCTTCCACGAAATGAAGATAAGGTAGCAGATGCCTATTTTTTAATATATCTTCTAATTAATGAATTCCATTTCAAAATATATTTACGTAAAAAAAATATCATAGTGACGAACAAAACTATCGAAAACACAATAGTCGTCAAGGTTACCAGAATAGCCCCCAGCTCAGTTCACGCACCGCGTCCCGTTCCCAACGACCGTCGACCGGCCGCCTCTACCTTTGTGTCCGTAACCTCCACATCACCTCGCCTCCGTTCTTGCGCCGAATGTGCCGAACTCACAGCGTCATAGCGACCTTCTGCTATTGCACTTCGGGTAAACCGATACGCTCATATGCCTCTTGTGTGCTCGTTTACGTTACACAAGCAGTTACGAGTGAGTTTTAATCAAATGTATTCAAGTTATATTGTGGGCAGCATTGTTTGTTAAAGTGAGACAAATTTCATTAGATAACTATATCTTTCTTTCTTTTCAATCAAAGCTATGTCAAAGCGCATTGAATTCTTTGATTATTTGTTTAATATTTAAATTACATTTAAACGTAGATACTAAAAACCTACAAGAGTTTAAAGCAGTAAAGTCCTAATAATTACGGGAATTATCATAGAAAAGCAAATTTTGATCTACAATTCCACAAAGAAACTTAGGAATGACCACTACTATGGTAGCTGTATGGCGAATCGTCATACGTAAGTAAAGTTAGGTACTATGACGTAGCGCGAATGAACGGTCATAAGTACCCAATATTTTACATCGAAATAGTTACTAAATTGTTACTTACCCTTGATGTAAAGAAAATAATAATCTACTTTTAGGTGATCTGCCATTCTAGCATTAGGTTAGCTGGTCACTTATCCAGTATGGAGAAACTACGCAAATAAACAGTTCATTTGTAACTAATTGGTAGTTCCTACTTAACGGCTACCTTCATATCTACATCGTTTTGGAGCACTTAACTTTATAAGGATAAAAAGTTATTAAGCATTATTTTACTGTTTTTATATGTCTTAACACCTACAAAATAAAATAAGCAAATCCCAAACACAACACGAAAAGTATTCTTTAAGCAGGCGTTACATAGAAAAAAAATGTTTTGAGGATTTGTCCAGACAGCCTAAGATACACGTTTTTCCGTTAGAGCTGTAAAACCATCTGCTAGTTCTACTTCGGTATATTGCTATAAGAACCATTTTGGAAACGTTGAGTCATGTCGCTAATAGCGGGAGAGACCAACAATGCTATTCTATTGTTTATTTTCACTTGTTGAAGTGCTCCTACGCCATCAGGACGTCAGCAGCTGTAAGGAACGTACCATTACGGTGAACACTGAACAATAACACTAGGACCAGCAGGGTCGTCAACTCATTCGCACCATCTAGGAAGTTGAAAAGCTCCATTTCATCCCACAAAAGTACAGTTATGAAATACGGCCTACCTTTGAAGTCAGACTTTTATAGAGATAGAAGTCCTTGGTTGCAGTTGAGATAGCAATGTTAATAACATTAGAAACATCAGAAGCATGTGTTCTTCTAAGAATACCAAACAGTGCCGGATTAAGACTACTCGGCCCTAAGCAATCCACACTTGTGGGGGCCCCCTGTCAGTATGTCAACAGAAATTAGTAGCATAGCGCAGTAGTTGACAACATAGGTAATGATTTTTCACCTTGTGAGTGTTAGTTTTGTCAGTTAGATTAGGACATTGCAGGATTTATCACCTGTTTCTCCTAAAAAAAAGACGATTCCGTTTCGGAGGGCACGTTTAGCCGTCGGTCCCGGCCGCCTTCGAATTGTCGTTAGTCAAAAACCGCGTCAAAGGCCGTGAAGCGGTTTCAAAACTCTGAAACAGGGACTTGTGTGGGGTCAGTCCACTCGCTAAGAAAAAGAACAAGAATTTGTCTTTAAAAAAACCTACACGATTAAAAAAAACAAGAGTAACATACTCGAATCCGCGCACTGCGAAAAAAACGCAAGTCGATTTTGCATGAAATTATTTTTCACCGAACATAATCGCAGTGCGCGCATAGGTTACTATTGAAAAACATTAGTATTTTGTAAAATAAGATGAAAATATATTAAACGGACCTTGGAAGTGGAGTAGGTGCCAGAAAAACAAAAACTAAAGTGCCTATATTTAATTATTTACAAAAAAAAATGCGCCTTGCGGCTTTTTCGGGCATTCACTGATGATGATTTCCCAGTAAACCTTCTGTTCATTTTTTTGTGCTTCGTCGGGGGCCCCCCTGGACGTGGGGCCCTAAGCTAGTGCTTAATTTGCTTAAGGGTTAATCCAGGACTGATACCAAATATTAAGTAGTCTAACGTTAATTCATATTATCTATTTGTTGCACTATGCTACTCAACATAGTAATATTCTACGTAGTAGATGCACTATTCTGATATCGGATAGAGGGAATATGCTGATATTAAGTTGTTTAGACAATTCCCTAAGTGTTTAAATATGTCATAATCAAAGAGTAGGAAAGGGTGTGTGAATTGAATCTATTGTCCTTAGCGAATATTAAAAATCCACATAGTAAAAAATATAGGGAACCATTCAGTACAAATAAAAAACCAATAAAAAATTCTACATCCATTATATTTCAACGTCATTAGTGTTGACAGTTAAAAATTAATATATTTCAATTGCGTTCCAGTTGTATTCATTTCATTTTACAATATAAAGTACGAAATAAAACGTTGTGTGATCTTGTCAAGCGCCGTGGGAAACATGGTCAGCCTGAAAGTAACTTTGTTTCTTTGTCGACTTTACCGAATTCCTCACGGCTACTTGCGTTCACAGTAGGTTTTGTAAGAAATAGTAAAAAATCAGTCTAAACGAAGAAGATTGTGCCCCTTACTTGATGTTGGTCAACACACTGTACTTTTCCCTTGCAATTCCTTAAAGCTAAGTTAAAAGGAGGAAAAAGTTTAGGCCCTACAATAAAAGTTCAAAAAATAGTATCCAGCATTTACATAGATACGAAAGAAAAACACCATTCGTCGAACCACAAGAGATTCAATATACAAAATTTGACTAGTAAAAAGAAAATTGGCAGTCTTTATTCGGTACAAACGTTCACTAGAGCTTTGTTCGCCTGTGAAAGCTTATGTTAAATGCATGTTTACAGTACATGTAAAGTCAACCTGGACATTTGAAATTAATTGCACCTCGACTAACAAAATATACAGTACATAGTATCAAATGTTTCTTTATAAAACCCCTAAAATCTGGCCTTATACACGAACAAAAATCGTTGTCGAGATATTATTAATTTCCTTAATTATCCCTGTTTCCTCCAGGTAACTTATGATATAAGTTTAGTTTAATACAATAAAGCCGAGAACCCTAATCTTAAATAATACAGGAATTTGAGAACATAACTTTATAACTTATCGAAAACTAAAGCCTTATTAGCTTTGTTGAAACAGACATACTAATAGTATGCATTAATACTTTAATATTCAGTCGAAATCCAATACTTGTGTAACTTATACAAACTAAAAAGTCCAAACAGATAAACGCAGTTTCTGCACCACCTCAATAAATATTCCAAAGCACAGCCCTAAGTCCATTCCCTACATGTCTACAGTCTTATCATAGTCATATCACAATACACTCAGCGAGGACCAACACCAAATGAAGGGCACAAATTGTTTGGCGGTTGGTGAAATTCAAGAAAATTGAGTAATTATATACGATAATTAAGAATCACAATACAGTTAATACTTACGAATTAACTTATCTTAGGTCAAAATATGAAAACGACGGTGTGAGGGTGAGTACACTGCCAGCCCGCGCGCCCCAACTTTTCTTCAATACTTTTTTTACAGAGTGGAGGTGCATTTACTTTTCGGAATATACCTGTAGCAAATTATGCACCTGTCTAACTACACAGTAATCAGACAGGTTCAATTACTACGTATTAGCTTACTAAGCTGGAGTAACCATCAACTTGTCATAATTTTTAACAAATTTTATCATACAGCACAAAGGAGACTCCAGCAAACAATCAAGGTACATTACTCAAGCACCATAACTTGGCCTGGTTACAAGAATATAATTAACTTAGCAGCCCTTGCATCCGCCACTGTCAATACTTATAGGAATGTCTAAATATACTGATGCAACCTTAATCTACTCAACCTAACATTCATTAATATTTTTACGATATACCATAAAACTACTGAAAACCAGCTCCACTGCAACTGACCGAGTATAACGTAAAAGGAAAATGCAAATTTATATAATTATTTATAGAATAAACTAAAAATTTATTACATATTTAGAAGATTACGTATGTTTTTATATTTAAGACAGACTAAAAGAGACCTTTTTCATTTCTAGGAGTTTACTCTATAGAGGAGTTAAAAACTTGCGGTGGAGAACTGTAACCACAAACAATTGATTATGTACTGTCTTTACACGATATTAATCTGTTTAAATGATGCAGTTCAAAATATTTGATCTTTTCTGATCTTAACTGACCAAATGTGTTTACTACCTTGAAGTTTTACAGATAAACAATGTCCCCGAAAAATTTTGATACTACTAGTATCAAAATTTTCGGGACAAATAAAATAAGAACAACTAGGGCAATTGCAGGGGGTTAGTTAGTGGGGCAGTGGCCGTGCGGCGCGGGGCCGGCGTTCACGTACGTCGAGTGATGTCAATAGTGCGGAAGCAACCTCAGTCTTGTCAACTTCTGATGTGAACCAACAACGCTCATACGCCCTGCTGTTCCGACGGTCGCCAACTGAAACAGCAATTTCAATTTGAATTCATCATAGTTTTTGTAATCTGTGTTTTTATGTAAATAAATATTTTTGTTTTTAATTATTTGATTTTATTAAGATATAATGATTTGGAACACGGACATTGTAAACAGAAGACTAGTATACAGACACAACATTAACGGCTAAACAAAGGCCTACCCACCCTATTGAGGGGATGGTTGATCAGAGCCTCATTTGATTTCACTTTCCATTTGGCCAGAGTCTGCAGTTCATCGTTCAACATCAACTTATTAAACGTCCCCACCAAGGGACACGCGACTACTCGTAAAGGGTGTATAGGCCTTAGTTGCCCACGCGGGCCCAGTGCGGATTGGGCGAATTCATGCACAACCTTTGAATCTATTCGCAGGGCAAATGCCCTGTATTTCACCAGTGTTAGCATTCACAAGTAGTTATTGCATCAACCATAAATTAAATGATAAAAAACTTCAAGTAATCTATATTAATCAGATTACAGTAGGTACATAATTGTGTTTTCTGGGTTTTGAAGGGTCAAATAAAAATTCCTAGTAATTAATTACAGTAATAGCTCTTTATTCGCGGGGTATATGTTCCATAAATATGCCACGAATACAGAAACCGTGAATACGGAATGGTAATTTATATGGGATTATAGGAGATACTTCCTAGGTCACAAAAAAATTAGCTTAAGGCTTAGGCAATGGTTTGAAGAATTTTGTAATTTTTTTCTTGCTTGGCAGTTTTCAAAAGCTCCTTCAATTCAGACTAATTCACAGCAGCCGCATTAGCAACTTGCCTCTTAAAAATAAGACTTCGTTCCATAGATGGATTAATGTTCATAAAGAAATCGCAAAGCTCATTTGCTATTCTTAAACCTTCACTAAAATTTTTGCTTTTGCTTTCATTCTATTTGCTAACATTCTCAAAAACACCGCTCGCGCGGAAGGCGGCTTGTGTCAAAGTCCTCGGAGATATCATTTAACAACATACTTTTGGTAAAGTTAATAAGATCTAATTTACTTTTTTATTAGTCCATTCAACAAGGATATTGTATTGGATACTTATTGAAATAATTTTATTATTATGTACTTATTAGATCCGCGAATAAAAAAATTTTTGGTCGCGAATATAGGAATTGGGTAGCATTTTTTTAATCCGCGAATAATGAAAACGCGAATAAAGGAAGCGCGAATAAGGAGCTTTTACTGTACTCATTACAAAATACATTGTAAGAAATAAATGGTATACATTATTATAATGGTCTCTATAGCTACTTGTCCGGTCACAAAGGCATTGTTTAATTTTTAACTCGTTATAAATATGACTAGCTTGTATCAGCTTATGTCAAGACATAAAAAAATAAATTTATAGCACTTACCAAAGTTATTTATGCTTCCGTAGGTTGCTCTATTGGATCAGGGCGTGGCTCGTCTCCAGCGACATCAGTGACCGATTTCACCTTAATGTCAGTGAGCTCGGGCTCTGCCTTCTCTCCCGGTGCCTTCTCCGCGTCACCATTCGCACCGTTTACAGCCTTCTTGCCGTTTTCCGCCACTGACAAACGAGAGTTCAACTCCTCAGTTTTACTGGCATTGCCATTGACATTCACCACTTCTGCATCACCATTCGTCGTTTTACCGTTCATCTTTGACTCCTTCGGCTCATCTGTATCTTTTATATCGGCTTCTTTAACATCAGGAACTTTTTCGTTTTCTTTAATATCTACTGACTCCTCTGCAGCGGGGGTGGTGGTTTTTTCAACTGGTTCGTCTTTGCTTTCTGGCTCAGGCTCTTTAACCTCTTTGTTTACTGTTACCATTCTTTCTTCGACTTTGCTTTCTTCTTTAGTTTCAGGAACGGTTTTTCTGTTGTATTTCTTCGGCCTTCGTTTCGGTGGGACTGCTCACAACATTTCCATCTGTGACATTTTCACCAACGGCGTCTGTTGTCTTTTCATCAACTACAGGAACTTCTTTGAGTTTTTCATTATTATCATCTTCTACTTTGTGAACTTTTTCATTAACTGTATCTGATTTAAGATCTGTAATTTCTTGAACAGTATTTAAATCGATATCACTGCACTGTTTCATTTCAAGTTCAAGTTCAGTGTCTAATATTCTATCAACAATATCGTTGGAATCTAAATTTTCAGTTTCCATGGTTTCTTCAGCGATTGGGTTTAGTAAAGGTTTAATTGGGATGTTATCCAAATTTGTTACATCCTGTACTTTAGATAATATCTCATCACACTCCTTATCCAGAACCTCCCCAACATTTTGCAGGTCTTCCATGTCTTCAACAACTGGTTCTTCTATAACTGGTTTAAGATCTTCAATAATTTCTCCGACTTCAGCAAGGTCTTGTTTTTCAGTTATATCCTCGATTTCTGTAATGACAGTTGGTAATTTTTCCGGAACTGCTTCGGTAACATTGCCATTCTTAATCTCATCAATTCCATTTGTCTTGCTTGACTGTACTTCTGCTGGTGGAATAGGCTCAGTCTCCATTGGTTCAGTCTCTTTCTCAATATCAGTCTTTTCTTCAATGATAATAGGTTCTGCTTCTATTTCCGGAATATTTTCCAAATCCTTTAAATCTGTCACTTCCTTAACCTCCATAGCTACATCTACAATTGTGTCGTTGTTTGTCTGCTTCTCTGTAACTGGTTCC
>PQWD01004621.1:9268-192103 GCA_019425675.1 Leucinodes orbonalis | reverse complement strand
GGGATTAATAGTTAACAGGGATCTTTGAAGGCACTAAACATTGACTTACTAGTTTAATAGTGATAGAAATAAGTAACGTATAAAATCATGTTCGCGATTATGTTACGAAATATTTCCGATTAACCAATACGCTACTGAAAGTGTATTTCTCCAAACATGACGAATATTTCAAATAAGATTTTTCCACTACCAAGAGACTATTTATCTGGTGATAAAATAGGGCGATCAAATAGGTGCTTACTTAGGATTGTGAATATTTTGAATTACTGGGCCCTGGCTACATCTAACTACGATAAGTAACCAAGGATTGTTTAAAGGTTTATATGCTTAAATGTTTAAGTTCGTAGTTTATATATAACTCATATTAAAATGTTGAGTTTCAGTGCAATGTATGGGGATTTTTTTTCAAGTTCTTGTCAGACGCTTATAGCGGTTCACAGAATACATTATCTTACAATTTTAACAGTATAATGCTGGCACATAGTGCGTAGAACCGAATCGTTTGCTGAAGTGTCTTTGGGGTCATTCACTATCTCTGAAAAAGTTTCCTTCTAGGAGAGTTTTTGAACGATGCGTAAAAGTTTCATGTACTCAGTTCATATTCATTATGCTATTGGCATTAACATATTAATCTTTAATATCATATCTTTAATATCTTTAATATTCAACTCGTGACGTAAATTTATTAATGAAGATAATATTTATCTTTGCAAATTATATAGTTTCAACTTATATATTAAAAAAATAAAATAAGTTCAAAAGATATTTCAAATAAAATAATAGAGATAAATAGAAGTATCTTATAAATTAAAATACCGCATGAGATTGCCGTCATGTGAAAAGGTACCCAAGAGGTTAGTTATGTTGCCAAGCTGAATAGCTAGGCTAATTTTCTGTCCAAATAAAGACCAAACTTCATATCATGAGATGACTCTGACAAACGCTTAGCCAATACATAATAAGAATAAAATGAATGTCACAGAATTGTTTTCGTAAGCATCTGCATTAAGACCGGTCCGACAGCGCGGCATGACTCGAAAACTTACTCAGTATTGAGGCTTTATGCAAAAGGACCTGCGTCTATAAAACGGCTATAAAGGGTCGCCCGTCCAAAGAATGCAAAGTGAGCTGTGCCGTAAACTCTTCTCGAATAGGGATGTGTGAACCAACTTGTGATTTTTATCACGTGTTTCTATAATGCAGTTGAATAACACTTTTCTTTCAAAATCTACTTATTTATTTTATCCTTTTAGTTTTCTGGGTTGATTGTTTTATCATCATCAGCTCATTATACGTCTCCACCAAGGGGCACGAGCTCCTTTATAAGGTGTATAGGTTGTAGTTCGACCACGCAGGCCAGTTCGGATTGGCCGACTTCACGCAAAACCTTTGAATTTCTTTGTAGGCGTGTGCAGGTTTCCTTACGATGTTTTCCTTCACCGTAAGAGCGTCGTATCAACGTACATATAATTTCTGAAATTCAAAAGACTGGTACGCGGCGGGATTTCAACCTGCACCTCCAAATCAAAAGCCAGCAGTCCACACCAATGAGCCACCAACTTGTTTTATGAAAGATATTCATTCATACATTTATTTTTACAAATTAATCTAAATATCATTAAAATATTTACATTATCTATTAATAGGTACTTGTACTACATAAAGTATAAATTACGGATTGTACCTATATATACGAACATTTTGTTACAAAGATCATCTTTGTCTGCATCATTCAACAGCACTTGCGGGAGTAGCATTAACACAATATCCCGCGAATGTAAATATTCAAGTGACACGCTACGTCCGCCATCACTATTCACTCAGTTGTCTCTCGGTAGGGTGTCCTTTACGATAGATTTATATTCATGACACTAATCTCCAACGCGTAAATTTCGGGCAATGGCGATCTAGGAGCAGGCATATGTAATTTTGTTTGAATAAGAAAGAGGGGGTAAGACAAAGGCCCATTTGATCTCTGTCTCGGGCGGAGTAAGGAATAAATAGTATGGTCCGCTGACTATTTTATTTGATATCACATAAATGTGATTTGAAGGATGGTGCTTTATGAGATTATTGATTCTTAGTAAACAGTTGAGTCTGGCGGTGGAATTGTGATTTCAAATAGTAACAATGGTTTGACTTGGACGAATATACTCGTAGTGTTATTAAAGAAGTTAATTATGTTTCTGACCAATTCACTAATGTTGCAGACGTTTTGACAAAATTTCAAAATGAAATCCTTCACTCAAGTTTTTAGTACAAGCTTATTTATCCTACACCAAACCAACTAAGTATAATAAGCAAAGTAAGTCAAGTCGACGGAACATTTCCTTATCGCAGTTCCGTTGCAATGATATAACTGTCGCGTTATATTTATGCCCCTAGTCGCGAGTGCGAGCACATTTATTATGCGATGTAATAGATATTTGCCCCACAGTTCCGGCTGGTAATCATTTGCAGTAATGGTAACTGGTGGGCGTAGTTTTTTTTTAATTCTGCTACTTTTAGGCTAGATTTAAATAATGTTTTTTAAAGAAATTTAATAGTTCGCGTTTCATATCGTTGTGCCTGATTAAAATCAATGACAATGGTTTCGAACGAAAGACTTGTAAAAACGTTAAATTTACAAAGTCAGAAATACAGTTTTAAACTTGTGGAATGATAATTTAAAAATATTTTAATTATATCAATACAGTAAAAAACTTGATATATTAGAAACTACACTTATGTTTTTATCAAATACATATATACTAAAATTTGTAGGAATGTAATAAAAAGACATCATGCAACCGACTGCTAAGACGACTAGACTAATGAGAAACCATAGAACCTAAACTCAATAAAGGCATCGCTATATTTATTTGAGTTTTTAAAAGAAGAAGAGAGAAAGAAACATACCACTTTGCACGCACAAAATCATATAATGAGGTTAAAAAAAATTACTAGTTAACATTTTCATTATGTTGAAGGCGATGATAAACATTCTTGCTAAATTAATGTGTAGTCATCTGTTACAACTACTTTCACTAGAAAAACTTGTATGTAATCATTTTTTCATGCTCAATGAAGTAAACTATTGGAATTCCTGAATTGGTCATCCATTTATATAATAATAATTTATTTTTATTTTATAACACAAATTAGTAGAGTCAGCATTCCTCAAAATAATGCGTGTAATGTACATACAATAATTTTAACTTTAATAAATCATGCTTTTAATAAATTAATTTAAAATTAATTAATTTTAAAATTTACCATGAATACGTTTTAAACCTAACGCGCTATGCTCATAAACTATGACTTCTTTATGTTTATATTATCCCTGGGGCGTGAATACCTTCTGAAAAAAGACTGTTCTTTATCAAATTTTAAATTATTGCTATCACTCTATGTACACCATTTTATTATTAGTCAATCTTATTACCGGAGCGTCATAATTTTCCGTTGTCAGTAGCAGTTAGTTATAAAAGCTGAAATAATTTAAAAAGCGTTATATCTTTGTCGGGTCACGTAAGAGCCGCTTCGGGAGAAAATTACATTTTGTTTGACACGTCCCCGCCGACACGGGACAACTCAGTTAACGAATGTTCAGGATTCTTGGTAATTCTTTCATATCTCGCCGATCTTAGATAGATGAGCTTGCAGAACGACGCTCGGTAAATAGTTTACGTTGTTTGTTTTTGTTTTGGGAATGCGTGACTTGGTGCTTTTGTGTGCATATAATATGCTATTAAAGTTACGGTATTGTTTGCTTATTTGATTTTATTTTTAGGTCACATTTTGATAAATACTACTCAGCTACCATTAACACAGTCATCATCATCAGCTCATTAAACGTCCCCACCGAGGGGCACGAGCCTACCCGTATAGGGTGATTAGGCCTTAGTCGTCACGGCGGGCCCAGTGCGGATTGGACGACTTCACACACACACCTTCGAATCTCTTCGCAGGCGTACATGAAGGTTTCCTCACGATGTTTTCCTTCACCGTAAGAGCGTCGGATAACGTATACAGTCAAACCTGGATAAGCGAGATTCAAGGGAGCACAATCTCATTTTCGCTTATAGAGGTTTCTCACTAATCCGAGTTTCTCGCTAATGCAGGACATGGGTAGCGTTTCTCTCTTATAGGGGTACGCAGCAATAACAAGTCACAGCAAGTACGAATGTAGTATGTAAATATTTATTATGATAAAATTATGTGCATGATATATATAATATTTCCATGTCCTTCAGAGCACTCAGACTTTATAGAGTCTTTGATTTAATAATTTTATAATAGGTGGATTCTGCGTAAAATTAAACTCCCTCTGAATTTCATTTCGCGATTTTCCGGATTCAAACGCATTCACTATTTTAAGTTTATCACTTAATGACAGTACTTTAATTTTCCGTTTTGACATAATGCAGAACAGAACTTTCCTTCGCAATTGAAAACTATAAATTGAGTAAGTCTGACAAACAGGACGGTACACAGCACACGTGTCCATTTGAAAAGAATGCGATAAATAACAACAATAAAAGTTATAGTTTCACGAAATAGAATAGGAACAATATTGATGAGAACACAAAAACAATGGTAGGAAGTCCACGAAAGTTAATATTGAGTCATAAAATAGCACATGTTAAATTTGTAAATAAAGCTTGACTGTCGCTTATAGAGGTATAGATAAGTAGCAGTCTCACTTACAGGTCTATGAGGAAAAACGACTCTCTTACAGAGGTTTCTGTTTCTCGCTAATAGAGGTTTTGGGAGCTTAAAATGACGGGTCCTGGCTATTACTCTGACTTATAGAGTTTTCTCACTTATCCAGTTTTCACTTATCCAGGTTTGACTGTATATATTTCGAAAATTCGAAAACACATTGGTACGTGTCGGGATTTGAACCTCAGTCCTCCCGGTAGGAAGGCGACAGTCGCCACCATTGAGCCACCGACGCCATTAACAGTATTTCTTCCAAAATACATAAGGGCTTGTAGGTGGAAGTTACAGGGTGATCATCATTATAAAATTAAATTTTATATTATATTTTTTTATAAAGTTTAAGTGTAACTTAAATATTATTTAAAGTCAACGTCAAAAATAAACGTGTTTAAATACACATTAAACTAAAATGTTTCCTTCAATGGATTTCGCTACAAAATAAATGAATCTATGCTTTCTTGTTCATTAACATATGAAGAATATGTGACCCCTGAAATAATTAACTGGGATGTACCACTATTAAAATATGAATAGTTCTTAAATCGAAATACGAAACTCGTTGCGAAAACAAATAATATTCAACATTCATATTTTTGAAATAATATAATATCATGTCGCCTGTAATAAGTGCAACGACCATATGATAGGGCTCCCAGGGTCGCCACATATCGAAATAATGCCATTAATTACGTGGTGCACTCATTGCAAAAATCCCCGGCCAGCCGTATAGTTAATTACAGTTTTATAGAAACGTATATCCCAATAAAAAGAGGGCGAACAAACTTTGCCACGGCGGCCTCGTACGTGTTCGTACATTATTTCAACATTAGGGCAGTAAGGGACCGGTTTCATACAGGTGCTAACGGTAAATCTTATATTTTTAAGAAGTGTTGGTGGAAATTAATAGCAATGTCTGTTTTTGTTTTCTGCCAATAATGTTAGGATTCTTTTGCTCGGTTTTTTTTTTACTAGCTACAGTGCCTTCATCCCAAAACACAAAAATGTAAAACACGGGATTTATAATATCTCGTTGAGCCTTACCATGGCCACGAATTACCAAAAGTCGCTGGAAGATGAGAAAAGTGGAGAATCGGGCTAAAAATATATATTCAGAAGTATGTTGAGGCAATCGCTGCTTTGTGATACTGCCTTATATTTTTGTAAACTTAATCACATAAGTTCGTTTCATTTTATTATATATTTGCTGAATATGTTATTTGAAGTTACTTTTAGTTTCATTACATTAAAATAAAAAGAAGTCATAATTAGTAGTATAGAATCCAACAATAGCGTAATAGCATCCTAGTGAAACAGAAGTTCTACGAACTCCACTGCGTCCATGAGTATAAAATGCCACAACAAAATGTGCAAAATGTTAATTTCAAACCTTTATAAGGACGAATGAGGTAACTCCGACACGTGGCGAGAGACCGGAATGAAAATGAGGATGCTGTGTTTTAGACATTAACATAAAAGTGGTGCTTGAGTTTGATTTTACGGTTCGGACATTAGGCCCGGTGGAGGGTGAGCAGATACGATGTGAAGTGCTATCTTTTTTAAATACTGCAATGCTCCGAATAAATTTTGGGTTCGCTCCATAAATATCTTCAATTTGTACATTGCTCTTTTCAGATCGATATGAAAGTCTTACATTTTTATATTGTAAGTGAACGGGACGGTCAGTGCACTCACACGGTGGTAAGTGATATGCGTAACCATGACAGAAGCAGTATTGAATGAAATTTATAACAGTAGGTAGTATTTTTTTCTGTCAACACTGCCCCACGCCCGGCAACCGAGACGACAGATGTAAGGTCTCTTATAACCAGTAATTTTTCTAGTTACAATGCCCTCATCCCGAAAGACAGAAGTGCAAAACACTGCTATTTCACGGGACAATATCTGGCACTAAGGTGGTACCTACCTAAACGACTTAGCACCGAGTCTACCACCTAGTAAAATTTATTATATACAAAAAATAGCATAGCTTAATAGACAAATGTTATATACATACATGGTATTAAAAAAACCTCGTAATAAAATACAATTTTGTTTTAATAGGATTTAATGAATATGTGTTTTTTTATCTTTAACTTGAATTAAATAACAATCAATGGATAAATAGATGCGATATAATATATGTTCTATTTATAAATATATAATGCAGCTATTTATACATTGATATTTGTTTATATATTACATACAATTTACAAACGGATTGCCGTCAGAAAAAAGATTATACCTATAATAAAATAATATATATTTCAGTATCACACCGTTACTTTGATTGAATAGGAAGATATTTTGTTTGAATTTCTCACTATAAAGCTTTTCAAAAATAAGAAACATTAACGAGTCTTTTTTAATATCAATGTTCCGTCATTATCATAATCATCGTCATCAGATCATAACACGTCCCCACTACGAGCCTATCCGTAAGGGTGTATAGGCCTTAGTCGTCCACGCGTGCCCAGTGCAGATTGGCCAACTTCATGCATAACCTTTGAATCTCTTCACAGGCGTGCACAGGTTTTCTCACGATGTTCGAAAATACATTGATACGTGACGGTATCTGCGCTCTTCAGACCCGAAGGCAACAGTACACACTAATAAGCCACCAACGCTCTCAATGTACTGGGAATTAAATAAATATCCACTGACATCCATGACACAGCGCCATCTAGCCCCAAGTTAAGCGTGAAGCCTGTATTATGGGTACTAAACAACGGATACACATACTTATAATTTTTTTTGTTGTAAATACGTACATATTATACATAGAAAACACCCAGACCATTACAAACTGACATATTCATGCACACAAATGTTTGTACTGCCTGGGGATCGAACTGGGAACCCTTGGTGTTGCAGTTGACGTCTCAACCGTAACACCAAATGGGTCGTCGAATGGAATTAATAGTTTATGACCAGGGAATAGTCTGTAGACGCTGTAATATTTCTTCAATCGAGATTTTCATATATAGCTACAATGGCAGAAAATGTACCCAAAGAATTCCTACCTCCTAAGCTGTACCTATATATCAGGTTAGCGTGCCAAACACAATCCATGTGGACTGATAGCGGTCAATAGTAGCAACGGAACCTTTTGATGTGGAATCGTAAAAGAGAAATGTTTTCATAATCGCTCTTTGGTCTCGGCATTTGGTAAAGTTGGCAACGGAACATTTTGCGGTTAGGTTGTATTTTATATGTACAACGGTCAAATTTCAGGTATAAATTTGGTGTAACGGTAGGATTTTGTCGCCATGTTTGTTGTGGAAAATCAAAATTTTAATGGGTAAGTTTGCAGGTTGATATCGAGTGTTAAAATATTCCTACTAAACATTACTGTATTTTTGTTTACATGAAGTTACTAAAACTAATCATAACAGCTATAAATAATTACAACTAATGATCAATCATCTGAAAAAGCCTAGTTATTATAAAAATAGTATACTAGCATGATAATATATTGGTATAAGTAATTAATATTATTAGTAAATCTAAGTATACATAACTCAAAGGTAACTGACTGACTGACATAGTGATCTATTAACACACAGCCATAACCACTGCACGGATCGGTCTAAAATTTGGCATGCAGGTAGATAGTATGACGGAGGTAACCGCTATGAATGGACTTTGGTTAATTCTACTCCCAAGGGGATGAAAGTATGTATGAAGTTTTGTCAATTTGAAACTGAACAGGCTGATTCATAAAGCTGCTATGACATAGGCATCATAGGCATTTCATAAAATCTACCACTTAGTGGATAAAGTAGGGGATAAAAATAATACTTCTTAACGCGAGCGAAGCCGTGGGCAGGAGCTAGTCAGTAATGCAATCACTTTGAACGATACACTTAATTTCAATATTAAGAAGTGCAATTTAAATCTGAAGGGTTTTAAGTTTCATGTTACTACTATATTGAATAAATTATATAAATATTTTATTGGCCATTGCTTTATGAACAAAGGTAAATTATATTTAAACGCTACCATAAACAGTAGCACATAACCACATATCTAATAGTCACATTCCCGAAAGAGGGGAAAAGTAATCTTCCATAATGCCTTGTTTTAATTTCCAGTCGTAAATAATAATTTGGTCAATTTTCCCCATACAATTTCGGTTGCGTGCTCAAAGTTTTTATTAGAATTTTATTGTTATTTAGGCGTGTTTGTTCCTTGTTTCAGATTACATCGGAGGTTTTAAAGGAGCCGCGCGCTAATGTGAGTTTCCGAATTTCCCTTATTTATTGTACGAAAATGTAATTGAATTTCAACCGAATAAAATCTGAGAACGAGTGCACTCCCGTAAATAACAAAGTTACGTGTCCAGTGCTTTTAACTATAACGACACATCCCAAAGTATGTAGGCCCAAACACCGTAGCTGTCCGGCAAAGTTTTTAGAGAGGGAAATTTTAGTCAACGGGAAGGTAGCCCCAAACTATGAGTGTTAAGAAACTTTTATGAGCGGCCGAGCCATTTAACCGGGAGTCAAGAGCTAATCCCACTAGCCGTTGGGCGGGAACAACGCACCTGAGACTCGGCTTTTTATTTCTGTTTCGCATTTCCACCTAATTTCAGCCCGCCACAGAGGCTGCAAGGTGGGCTGAACTTTGTCGGGCGTCATAAATTTATTTAACGGCCCGAAGGCAATAAGAGGCGGAGTGTAAAAAGAAAAATACGATACCAACGTGCCTAGCCGTTATTGCAATTAAACAGAGGAAGTAAATCTTTCAATACGAGCGGCGAGCGTTCGCCAGTCGCCTCCTGCTTCCTGCCTTAATTTATCGCTTTGTTTTAGTCAGCGGCGTCCTATTGACGGATTGCGATGTGTTTGATTAAAAAACGCAACTTGATCTTCGCAACCCCTTTTACTGAATACTAATCCCAGCTAGATCTACACCAATAAAGCGCTGTAACTGCGCGCAATTTATCACAAGTAACAAGGTGGAAAGGCACTTACTGTTTGAGGCAACCGCTGTGACTAAAATGTATAGTCTGGTTACGTATTGGAGTGTCTTCATTTTGTCGTGAAGTTAAGCACTTCACGCTCAATGAAGATGGATGATCATTTACGCGGAGTTAGATAACTTTATTTATAAAGTTAAAGCCGCACTCGTATTCATGCTCATGTAATTATAAAAAAAAAACTTATTTTAGTTGAAAATAAATTTAATACGATGTTATGAAGTTTCATAAGAGTCTAATAAATGGAGTTAAAGAAGATTGAAAAGAGTGCATACGTAGCAAAAGCAATTTTCACACTTTCCTAAGGATTGTTATAAAATTATTGAGTAAAATACAACATCTGTCGAGTCCGTGTGATCGAACGGCAACGTTCCAACGAATTATATCTGTGAATCTTTCCCGATTCTTTTTTCATTTCCTCCGAAGGAGCTCGATAAAAAGCACCGGATTGGCTCACATCCACGATAGCTCAATTGCTTCACACACGTATTTAATTTGTTCTGTGTTGATTTATTCCACATCGATTACTCTATTCCTCTTTGATCAGACGTCTGAATAAACGGTTCTAGGTGTACTCTTTGTCTGAAATGATTTTAAACTGCTATGTTAAATTTTAAAGAGGAACACGTTATTATTTAATTCGTTCATTTCGTTTGCTTTTAGCGGATAAATTTGAGAATACGCGTGCAATATATCTTTTGGATATCATCGCCTTTCTGTAATTTAGTACAGCAAGTTTAACTTACTTATTCATTTACTTTGGCAACTTTGCTCTTCTATAAATGCAAGTTCTGTAATTGATTCGATGTTGCAAGTGCCGTGGAAATAAATTTATGATATTGGAAATGTACGTCCTACATTTTTAAAGGTTTCCTACTACTAAAACTTCATACAACTTATTGTAGTATAATAACTACATTATCGTACGTATATAGAATAGCTATAAGTACATACATATTTTGTAATCTTCGGCACTCCATTTGTTTACAAAAGTAAATATAACATCATTTAGGTTTTTGGCAACCAAAACAATATACTTTTTTGTATTATTTTTCTGTATAAACCGCTTTGCTATTCCAAATATTTAACCTGTCTTACCATTATAAAAACAGTTTTCAGTGTTAAGTAGTCGTGATTGCAGTATACGCACGGGTTGGGTGTGTTGTAAATATTGTGTATGTTCATTACGGCTATAAATTCTAAATGCCAGTTAATTAAACACATTAATTCGGTGAACTAATAGGCGTTTGCCAATCAGCCGTTCGCACGCGCACCTCGTGTTATTTATAAATTTTACACCAAGTGCTCGGTGCGTTTGCGAGAACGCGCAATTTCTGCGGTAGGTAATGGAAAATGAAGGGACGAGTGTTAAATTCAAATCGCTTAATGGCCCGGAAGCAGGCATTTCATTTTCCATGGCGAACTGTTTCGTAATTTACTATACTGCGTGCGCACGACGACGCCGCTCGTCTTTTGTTTGCGGAGCTGAAAAAAAAAACCGACAGCTTTTATGAATACGCGGAAACCACCTCCTGTTAACAGGTTTGATCTATATTTGGTCAGAAAAGGGTTAATGGAGAGTCGTTTTTTTAAATTGCCAGGGAAGCTGTATTTTTGAAAACGAGCGGATTTCAGTGGAAATTTTATTGATATGATTATGCAGAACCATTTTTTGTTTTGTGAAAGATTAAAATTTATTTGTTAGCAATAAAGAAATAGCAATCAAAAGTCGTAGGTATACTACTCAACAATAAAACTACTGGCATTTTTTAAAAAATACAAGTAGTTTTTACTAATTTATCTAAAATTATCTTCTACTGTCGTTAAAGGTTTAGTGCCTTCCAAACAATTTTTACAGTAAACAATTACCTAATAATTCACATGACAACTCCGTATGACTTCAGCACTTTTTAGACTTTTGTAAGATATCTTTATGTCCCAGACATGTACCGTCCAACCGACTTATCGAGTCACGAAGCGAGTTTCAGTAACCCAAGTTATGACCGGCCGTCCAAATAAATGATTAATCCATTCGATTATATCATCAGTATTTCCCCCAATGTTACTGAGCTCTATTAACATCAAATAGAGGTACCCCGTGCGATTGGTAAACAATTTCAATTAGACGATAGTAGACGCGACAAAAATACCATAGGCTAAAGTATTCAAATATTCATGGGGTATCGTATCGATTCCCACTATGCGGGCACGTCACGAATACGCCCCACGAAGATGCTATCAGTAACCGCACCCGTATTATTACGCACTATGATGAAAACAAACATATCTCTCTCATTGAAGTACAATTTTGAATAAAGACATTTTTATTTGTACAAATTCCAATATTCGTATACGATTGGACAATTTAAAAATTACTGGACTTGATTTGGCCTAGACACTAATAAAAATTAAGATTGTTCATTATTTCAAATTCAACTAATCCATTTATGTTATAGGTATAAAAATCACTTCTCCTTTTCAAGTTTAATAAAAATTGTATAAAAATTGATATACTCAGGGATTCAGTCATATGAGAGAAAATAATAGTTCATAACTTACGCCTTGGTATATGACCAATTGGAGTATTTAAATAATCCTTTTATTTACGTACAACTTTTGATCTTATTTTGTTATTAAACAATTTAAATACTTTTAAATTGTTTAATAACAAAATAAGAAAATATCCATATCATACTTAACACGTAGCTCATTATATAAAGCACACCCTATTTTAACTTTTATGACGAAATTCCTTTAAGTTTATGATGGCAGCTGTACTTACCTTAATAACTTTAAAAGACCTATTAATATTTTAATAATAATGCTTTTACATTAAAAATTTTACGTTTTAAAGTTTTAAGTAAAGAGTTACTTTTAATGGATACTTTACTTTTTTTCTATACTTTATCTTTAGTATTTCTTTTTTTGATATTTTTGTATTACATATGGAATAAATGTTAATGTTTTGCAAGTACCTGACAAATAGGTGCATGATCATGTAAATTAGAATAGGTGTTTGTGTTATCAAAACTAATTATGCGTTTATCTTATGTCTCATTCCTATGCTTTTTCCTTTTATGTTTTATTTTATTGTCTCAAAGATGTAAACTTGTAACTGTGTGTTCAATAAATGTTTTTATTTCGTTCTTTCTATAATACACGATCATATCTTACAGGTACAGGTACATGGCGGTGTATGATTGTTTGTGATAAAATAGATGTCATGTACAGTATGTTTTTGTCGTCATAATTTACAGCGAACTATAAAACAATATCAGTCGGTAATATTTCTAGAACGATACGAACTCCCTAAAAAGGGGCCTGTTTCGATTTAAAAGCTAACAACACAATTTAATGCCTCCTTTTTCAAATGCACCCTTGTCAGCGGTGTTATTTTTTATGTGACTAATGGTAAGTGATACTACTAACCATAACAGAGCGGCATTGAAGGAGATAAACAGTTATCTTCATCAAAGCCGCACTGCGCCCGTCACCCAAGATAACAGATGTTCGGTCTCTTATACCCGGTAATTTCACTTGCTACAGTGCCCTCATCCCGAAAAACAAAAGTGCATAGCACTCTTATTAAACGGGACGATATCTGGCACTGCGGTGATACCTGCCTAGACGACTCAGTATCGAGTTTACCACCTAGTCGCGTTTTCCCTCTATGACATGATTTTTTTGGTGCTAGAGTTCATAAATACTCAATTTTCTTTATTTTTCTTAACTTAGGTGGTAACAGTTATAGAGTAATTCAGTGCTTTGAGCAATGAGGCTTAGATCCGAGGGTCGTGGCAATCCCGCGGGGAGACTGCATACTAAAAGTCACTTGGTACGTTTTTTCCACGTTTTAAAGATGATTCAGTGCTTCAAATGGCACGTCAAGTTATCGGTGGCGAATACAATCTAAGGCCCGTATTCTAGAACGAGACACAAGCGTTGATATTAACTCGAAGGAAGGGAAGCATAAGCTATTAAGAAGGGATAGCACTTTATACGATAAATAGCGCCATTCCTTTCTTACACAATTTAAGTACAGATCAACGTTGAGTTGTTCTAGAATACGGCCTTTAGAGTGATAGTCATTAACACCCACCAAACTACATTGGGCTCGTATGGTGGATTACGGCCCAATCTAGCCATAACTGTGTGCGGGAAAACCTGTGCATTGCAATGGGACATAATACTTGCACGCTGATGTTGAACCCAAAATTATCCAATCAAATGCATAATGTGTTCATTTGTACACGCTAACATTATTATCTTCTAGATTGGTTGTTTTGTAAGTGGTGTTCGTGATAATCAAGAACATACCTGAGGGTCTAAGTCAAAGCAATGCGTCTCAGTGATAACGGCTTGCAATCAGCGCACAATGCACATTGCGATAGTGTTATAAACGCGTAAATCGGCCCACAGTAATGGCGATATCCGATTGGTTAGAGTCAATTACGTCGACTCGAGCTATTACCGCTTGATATATGGCTTGTATGCCATGTTCTATAACTTGATTGTGTTGCCGAATACAGGCTCACATGTATTGTAAACTAGCTTTTAAGTGCGACTCCGGCCGCGTGGAGTAGTAGATTTGGGCTTACGCTAAATTTAACCCGCTGACTCGTTTATGTAAGGCTGAAAAAATCAACCTATTATGAATTCTTCCTTTCTGCATAGCTCCTATTGTTATTAGCGTGATGATTTATAGGCTATAGCCTTCCTCGATAAATAATCATCACAGACCACTTCTTTGCTCCAGCTTTCTTACCCAGTCTCCACGATTTTAGACACGAAGTTGATTAAATGAAAATAGCTCAATTCTTAGCAATACCTACGATAGAATATCTTCATAACCATTAGGATGTTATGATTTGGTTGAGGTGGCGAATAACCAACTTTGGGTGCTAGGGATCGGTTTTATTTTCTGATGACTACTGCTGTTAGCTGCAGATGGCCTTTATAGCTTCACCAGGCAAGTGGCGGGCACTGCGATGGCTCTCAGTCTTAACTAGACATTGGTCCACCTAAGAGATATAAGTAGTGCCCATACAGGTTATGCGGTCATGATAAATAAATATCCTCACACACACCGGCCCCATAGCCCCATACTAAGCATTTAGCTTGTAATATGGAAAGGTACTAAACAACCTTAAGCATTCCATGTAAAACTCCAAAACGATACTCACTTGGTAAGTAACCAGGCTAATGCAGCGTAGAGTTTTTATTAACATCATAGTGTGGTTGATAGTAACCGGTTTTGCATTTCTGCATTATTGTAAATACCGCAATCTAAATCAATATGCGTCATAAATATTAGCGAACTATACAGTCAAGGTTTTCGAAGAACTTTACAGAAACTTTACAATGATTAATTGTTTAAGTTTGCAATAATTCATACCTCAAATGGTTTAGAAAATGTATATCTGTTGCTTGTCGTTGTTGATACAGCTAATAATTCCAAGAACTGCCGTTTTTTATTAATAACTTAAATAAGGCGTTAAGTTTAATATCGACAGTAAATCACAATGTATGTAATGGTAAAGCAAATTAGATCGCGGTTGGTTCTAGATAGCGATTCATACACTAGTCATGTTTAATAAACGCGTGTATAAGTATATTCAAAATAAAGCAAGGCAATTTAAGTCAACTTTAAGAAAACTTTCACGAATCCATATAAATACATTGTTGTTTCGTTGGGGACAAACCAAATTTGAAGACAATCTGAAAGTCTATAATAAAACTCGTACAAAAGTAGTTTTAAAACAGTCAATAAATAAACACTGCAGTTTTCTCTCCCTATATCATATTTAACACAATAACCGTACAATCTATAGTTTCAAGCCCCAGGCAATTCAGATTTCCATATTAAAATTCCTGTGTCCTTTCCATCGAGAGTTTTGCAACACCTATTTATAGTCACATCCCATTATAATTATGCAGATAACGTCACAATGCGTGCATATGCAAATGCGTCTCAAAGCGCAGGTGTCTGTTTATCCGACTGATTTAATAACTGGGCTCATACTCGGATCGAATGGACGGATTGTAGTCTGAATATCAATGCTCAGTTACAACGCATTAGTGGGATAGACAGCAAATGCAACAGGGCCGGGGTAGGATGTTCAGTTAAATTAATTTTAAAATTGGAATGTGGACTGAAAGAACATCATGTCACCTTTTATAGGGTACTTACACATTCAACCGGCATTTCTTGTACCGGTGATTATTATTTTCTACGAATAAAAATAAAAATAACGTTCAACGGCAAAAAGTAAGGAAAAATAAAGAAAGATCGATCAGCCTGGAAAGTGGTGTATCTCCATAAGTTCAAAACATTTATGATCAGAAAAATGAAACTATGTAAAACATTTATAAAAAAGTACTCGGAGACCATACAAGCAAATACAAGTGCTATTTAGAAAAGTAGAATTTTCCCTTAGCAAATTGATCAAAAAATAACTTATTGTCATTAAGTAAATTGATTAAAAAGTACCAGGAGACATACACAAGAGGTCGAGAATTGTAAAAATAATAAAAATAAGGTCAAATTCAATTCAATAATTTATTTTGAAAGTGGAATAGGCTGCCGATTGAATTTCAAAATCAGTAGAATGTGAAAAACAAAATCACCGGTAGAAAAATTAGTGGTTGAATATGGAAGTACCCCTTTTATGATCCGTTACAAATGTACTCATTTCTTCTTAATGTTTGTCATAATTTAGCTTCACAACTATATAACAGGAGACCATGTCTAAAGTCATCAGCATGAATTTTCTTGTATCTCACACTATTTCTTTCACTTTAACACAGACGAGAACACTCGTAGCTATACAAGTACTAATACGGCTTTGTTCGTAATAACAGACAAGGTAGGCAGTTTAATCAGTTATTATTGGGACTAAACATAATTATAATGTAACGTTTAAGTCACTAAATGCACTTTGGCCCCTTCACAGATGTTTATAAAAGGCCAAGTCCAAGGGAAGTTTGTCAATGATATCAGTTGGCTAACTTATTTACATAAAAAAACACGTGTGAAAGTCGGCCAGTCACTTCTGTCGAAGGAGGCTGGACGCCACGACAACGTGTATTGAAAAGTTTTTTTTTTTTTTTTTTCATTTATTTTGGCACAAACAGTCATTACAAAAAACATGAATTTTAAACAATTGACATACAAAACGACAAAACAGTGCCGAAACTTAATTTTAAGGTTATTATTACATTTGTGAGCTTGGTTACATCTTACATTTTAATTTTTTACTATATGTACTGTTTGTTCGTACTGTATGTACGAACTACTTACGTGTTTACAAGACGGTTTACGTACCTTCTATATGAGCAATCCTTTAATTAATTTATTTTTAAAGATTTGTGGGCTGTCAAAAAGTTCTAGATCTGAGAATTGTTTATTATACATGTTAAGGCAGCGATGAAAAAAGTTGTTTTGAGTTTATTTCTTTTTGAAACGGGGTGGTACAAAAAGATCTATAGTTCGAGAGGAACGGAGAGTAGACGGACCATGGTTCTGAAATTAATTTTTGACAACAGATATGAATAGTCTATTTTATTATTGAGTAATTTATACAGGAACATTAAATCGAATTGTTTGCGGCGATTGCTTAAAGTTAAAAGACGATGAGATGAGAGGGAGTCTTCATATGATTAATTTTTACTGTGACGGTAGTTTAAGACTCTAATAAATTTCTTCTGTACCTTTTCGATTCTATTCGCATGACATTTAAAATGTGGATTCCAGACGACACAACCAAAATCAAGTATTGATCTAACAAAAGAATAGTAAAGAATTTTGAGCGTAAGAGTTTTTTGAACGGTTTACTGATTCTGTTGATGAAACCAAGGCTCCTAAAGGCCCGGCTGATTATGGTATCATATGATTATCAAATGTTAATTTACTGTCCATTATGATGCTGAGGTCGCGGATACTTGTAACTCTTTTAAGAGAAGTGTTACTCAGTTTATAACCGTATAAAATTGGTGAGCGTTTTCGAGTGTATGATATCACAGAGCATTTCTCGATGTTCAGAAAAAGTTGATTATCATCACAATATTTAGAAAGCGAATTAACTGAGTTTTGTACTTTTGTAATTATCAAGAGATATTTTAGATCAAACTATGTATAACTAAACGTAATCAAACGTCCTTTAAGCGTGGTGTAGTTATTTTCATTTTAAATAACAATTGTGAAGTGTTGAAATGCCCAAAATTCTGTCTAGGATCACTCTAATCAAAATCTCTGAAGGTGAAAATATCTATAGCATTAATTTGATTAACGTACGTATATCTCGGCGGATCCGTTTCTATGTTCATAATAAATCATATTACTTGGTATAATATTTATATTACTTGTAGATAAATGGCAAGATTCGGTTGGTCTTTATGCGTTTCTTTCTTTTACGAATGCTTCACGTATTATCATTGGAAGGTTACCGCAAGCTTAACTAGATAAATATTATTATTGAAAAATCTATGTAAATTAAAAAAAGTGTCGAAGTTCGTTCTCGATTAACATAAATAAAATCGTGATATTACCTTTTTTACAGTTTGGGTTGCTGTACGTCTGTTTGCGCACATAAATAATAATCATATATGCTATATGAACACCTGCAACGGTGTCAAATCGTGTTGGCAGATCTCCAAAGTCTTATTTATTTTTTAATACGATTCTCCAGGTGAGTTTGGCAAAGAAGAAAGGGCTTTATTCGTATCCCATTTGTACTGGGTGAACAAAGACACTTTAAACAATAGGTTACTATGCCTAACATTGTATTAAATGAAAAAGTCGTTTCAATTTTCGGATTGTCACGAACGTCGGTGTATAGACGAATTTTCAATTTCCCATTGCATTTTTCATGTTGATAACAGATTGAAATGGACAAATATCTTTCCAGTACTATTGGACAGACGCGTGGTGCTTGAATGGTTTACAATTTGTAATACCTTTGCTGTTTGATTTCACCCACTGGCCGCAGACGTTGATTGAACATTTTTCCGCGTCCGAGATTGCATTTCTGGAAAAATCGATTTTGATTCGTATGCTGCTGATCCGTTTAATATTTAACTGTTAAACTGGTGAGATAACATTTGTTTAGTAATTAATACTACTATGTAGGTAATATTCCCACTATTAGGGGTTACTTATGAATTGGCGTATAAATTTACATTTTAATCTCGTACCTCAACACATAACCACACATCACCTAAACATACATATACATACATACATCTAGAAACATACTTATTATGATTCAGTATATACTGGGTCAATCTCAAAATATCTGTGTTGAAATCTTTCACAGCTACTTTCGTAACGTCAATGACTATTATTTATATCTTTTTAAATGACTTTACCACTACTTAGGTTTTTCAGTTCAAAGTTCATATATTTTTTTAATTATATCATATATTTTATATATCAATATTGTTGTAAATTTCATGGATTTCCCATCCTACATGGACAACATCTCAGACAAACAACAAAAAACAGATCTCCCATGAATTACAAAAACATAACCCATTGCATTTTCAATTCAATTACCGTGCCTACCAAGTCCAATATTAATGTTTCGTGTCATTTTATTCAGAAAGCACTATTTGAAAGTGTGGTGGAAAATCTTTATTAATTTATTTGAATGAATGATATTAAAAATTCTATCTTTCTTAACGTCAAAGGGTCATTAATTTACGTGACGCTCTGTTCCAATTGAGTACCAAAGGCTTTAAAAGAAGATACAGAAGACCAGTTTTAATTCAAATAATCATAGCAATTTCAGGATTTTCGGGATTTCAATAACGAGACTTTTAAATCCGAAATTGCTATTATTTATTTCTTCATGACACTTGTTCCAATAAAAAAACTGAATAAGAACTCCAGCAAGATACACCTCAACAACGAACATGACCCAACTTGCTTACACATTCCTCTAATAACAAACGAAATATTTCCCTCATCACAACAAAAACCCCGCATCACGCGTACAAATGCCTCCCTGGATCGCGACTCGCTACATCAAAACTGATAAGAGAAGGGTGAATGCACGAGTGCGTCCAGGTACTTGCCGGGGGGACGGGGTGGCAGATGAGGCACGGATCAGGAATACCAACTTGATTAATGGATGCCAACGGCGCGATAATGATAATACCGAGTGCATACGAATCAATCTACGCAAACTGTAATGATTTTTGCGTACAGATGATAAGTGATTGAGCAGGATTAGTGATAAAATTGTGGGATTTTTTAAGTTGTCAAAGAGTTGACGTCTTTGTCAAAGATTGAATCGCAATTTGCGTGTCAGAGCCAAAATACTTCTATGTTTGAGGTCTGAATATGACGCAGGTATACCTACCTAATTGGTAATGACAACGCGTAAGCGCAATCCTAAGTGTAGGACAGCAATGTATATGGAACTACCATCCCATATAATTTCGACGTAGGGCAAGTTGCAAATTCCTTAAAGCGGTAAGGAAAGCCTTAGTTTTGCAATGTACTATAATATTTTCTAAAGGAGACGTATGTTTAAGATGGAAACAGTGATTTTGGCAAGTAACTGCTTTCAGAACTTTGCTTCATAACGCAAGTTTTAACCTCTATATGTCCATTTTTCACTGGTTAATTATAGCGAAATAAAAGCCAATATTTTTCAAGTAAAACCGGTTAGAAATCATCGATCTATCGTTTTAAAAAATAAAAATACCTACACTTCAATTTCAAAAACAATTCAATTTTATAATATTTCAACAATCTGAAATTTATGGAAGGAACTTCATAAATTAAAAAACGAGATAGGTACGATGTTTAACTTTCTCCACATAGTTTATAACTCATATATTGGTTGAAAAGGATTAGCTGGCTAATCTATTGATCAAGCTTAGACCGTACTAAGTAAACTTCTAGACTAAGTAGTTTGATAATTTCCAATGGTCTGCACACAATTACGTAATCCTAATTTTGAATTAACCTCGTATCATTTTTATTAATGCCTCTTAATAGTTTGGCGTCTTTACAGTTTTTTTTCCTTTCCAAGTGTAGGAATCGCGAATATTTAAGGCAACAGATTTAGTGAGTGAACTCTATCCAAGCGGGCCCAGTGCGGATTGGCCGACTTCACGCACAACCTTTGAATCTCTTGTATGCGTGCGCAGGTTTCCTCACGTTGTTTTCCTCATCGTAAGAGCGTCGGATAAACGTTCATATAATTTTGAACTTTTACCGATTTACACCTGCGCCCCCCAGATCGAAAGGCAATTGTCCACACCAATAAGCCACCGACGCTCTCCGAACTCTGTAATTATTCTGATTTATAAATAATTTTACTCTGCTTGGTTTGACACCTTTGTATGTAGAAATATATTATGATTTTAGGTAGGTTTCCGTATGGTGACAGCCGATTAGAATACAACTAACTCTAGCCCTCCCGTGGGCGTCATAAAAGGCGACACTGTGCCAAAACATTTAGCAGAAAATGGATGGCAGCGTTCTAACATTCAATCTTTCCCTTTATGGGTACTGCTATCTTTAACCTGCTTGCCAAGCGTAGAGATTATGGTTCAACCGCTCATTAGCTGAAGGAAGTCTTAAGTCCAGCAGTGGACTGCCACGGGTCACTAAAGAACCGGCAACAGCAGCGGAATACAACTTTCAATCAATCAAATAATGAAATTTGCTTCTTCTTAACCGCAAAAACAAAATTCACACTTCAAGAGTTCGTCAACATAAACGTACGATAACCTTTACGATATTCAATTCAACTTACGTGGCAAAGCCATCAAGTTGGTATCTTTTGCGCAAATATCGTTCCGTGTAATAGAAGAAGTGGCAATTCTGTGTTTGGTAAGAGGCCACTATAGCTAGGAAAATTACCGAGTATAAAATACTTCAAATCTATCCCTTTGGGTGAAAGGTAAGGTAAGTGTTTTAGGAATAATAAATATCTACAGTTATTTCTTTTCATCAAAACAGTGCAAAGGGAATAAAATAAAATAAATTTTGACTCAAAATTTTATTTTATTTTTCTTCCTTCTGTACCTCGGAAGACACGTTAAGTCGTTGATCTCAAATACGATCTTGGAAAGGGTTTTCGCCAAACCTCTATTCAAAATATCACATCGATAATTTAAGTGAATTTATTTATTGAAAATAAAAACAGTGTACAGTGTTGACGAAAAATAATCATTGTCATAACTATATGACGATCCATGTGGTGTAATGGTTGAGAAGTCGGCTCATACAACAATGGTTCCAGATTCGATCCCCGGGCATTACAAATCTTTGTTTGCATGAACATGTCTGTATGTGTTGGTCTGGATGTTTTCTATGTTTAATGTATGTACCTATTTACCACGAATTCCATCCAAAGGACCGGGCTTCTATGCGGCCCGTGAATCTATAGATATCGAAAAAATTATAATATTAGGAATAAAGTTTAATTTAAAACAAACATTAAAAGGAGCTTAATGAAGTCATGTTAATCGCAATTCCACATAGCGATGCAAGGAATATTCAACAATCGCATCAGAAACATTCAAAACATGAATGTCTCTTTGAAAATAGGTGACGAAGTAGATTTTAGATTTAGTAAGTTTTTAAGCGCCTTATTTCGACCTCTGGTTTTTTTTAGTTCTTTATTAAAAATGTTAGGTGTCTATTACTTAGATTTATAAATTTGACCTCTATAGTATACTCGTATATAATATCATCTGTGCCTTTATATCAAGTTTGAAATACCGAGTAAACTATAAACATACAGATGTTCCAACCAAATAATATGAAGAACAGGGTAAATAAATATGGCTTATAATATTAATATTATTTTTCTATATAATGAAAATCACATTGTTTCGATATAAATTAAATATGTATGTGATATGTGTGTTTTTAAACAAAAACTAACTTTATTGATTTCCATGCATATCTAGGGTCTTTACATAAAATTTAAAAGAGCCGGTGTGAGAAAGATGAGCTTAAAGTAAAATTAGAATTTAATAAAAATGTCTTATACGTGTTTGCCGTCTCTACCAAGTTGCGGAGCCTTAAAATATACGAGTCCAGTTTTCCTGTAGCAATTTGTGGTAATTGGTAACCTAAGCTTGAAATCCTTTGTGATTTTGTACGTGAGCGAATTTATACAACGCTCTACATGGTGGATTTAATTTTCATTAGACCCTATTGCTTAGTACATATTTATATTTTTTCTTAAAAAGAAGTAAAAGCGATAATTCGTAATGGTATGAATATAAGGAGCGTCGGTAGCTCAATGGTGTGGACTGTCGCCTTCCTACCGGGAGGGCTGAGGTTCAAATCCCGACACGTACCAATGTGTTTATAAATTTTCAAAAATATATGTACGTTATCCGACGCTCTTACGGTGAAGGAAAACATCGTGGGGAAACCTTCATGCACGCCTGCGAAGAGATTCGAAGGTTGTGTGTGAAGTCGTCCAATCCGCACTGGGCCCGCGTGGACGACTAAGGCCTAATCACCTATACGGGTAGGCTCGTGCCCCTCGGTGGGGACGTTTAATGAGCTGATGATGATGATTATGGCGTCCAATATTTTTACTGCTTGTTCAACCCTCCATCCCAGAAAAGCAATAAGTATTATTAGAATGACTACAGACATATTTCAGATCTCAAAAATATAGTAAAAATGTTCCGCATATTGACAAATTCCTGCAAAGTTGCTTTGCTACTTTAATGTCGCTTCCATAAAAATGCTCAGCAAAATGTTATAGTATCATTCCTAGAGAATGGTAGACAAAAAGCGCAAGCTGAGAGACTCGGTGATCTATATGTGCTGGACGTATGCATTAAGGTTAGTTTTATTGGTGCGACAACAGAGCGCAGCCGGCCGCGGCGTAGATAATGGAAATGCGTCGGCGTGCCAAAAATGCACGGGCGACTTGTCTGTCTAGACCCCAGCCATGTTTCATATTTTGCATTCGATACGTGATTTTTCGATTTGCACTCCCCTGCTACAATCATTGTCATGGTGATTGAATTTCAAAGCTGAAATAGTTTTCGGCCGTGTGAAATATATTTTTTTATTATTATATATAATGCATGTTGTAGATAGCTAATTAGGAAGCTGTTACATTTTTCATAGCCTCATGCAAAATGTTTGAAAATTTAGTGAAATAAACCTATAATTTATTTATTAACGAGATAAGATTCAACTACTTTGTAGCTGTTACTCTTTTTAGACGATTTTTTAGGGCCGGGGTATAACTCATTGAGAAAAATCTTAGCACCGTCTTAACTTTCTGAAATGATCAGCGCCACCATCAGAAGCCATGTAAATCAGCATCTTGATATAGTCATCACCGTGGCACATGCTAAGAGCGATACTTTTACTGACACGATTTTTTTATTTAAGTAGTCTGATGTACCTTTACTAATGGCACAAAATAAATCGTTATTTACTTTTTTTGCAGTTAAGATTTATTACAAAAAAAATATTACAAACTACCTTCCGCTAAAGTAAAATTGTGAGCCCACAGAAGTTATTTATAACAAGGTCAAACTGCTGAAACCAGTATTATAATTTCCGCTAAGGCCAGTGGCACACATAAATCTGCGTTTCCGCACACAGGCCTGACCCGGGTTAAGTACACACAATATGAGCGCGGGCGCCATATTTAATCGTTATCATGGCACCGCGAGCCCGCGGCGTATTCATCGCCCGATGATTTACTTACAGCTTATCCTACCTACGCTTAGGTGCTGACTCATGGAGTGCTCGGTTCGGTGTGCACATGCCTTACGAATATCTATCTAAGGCGCCTGTGCAAGGTTTTCAGGATTTTTTACATGAGTTAGTAATTGCAGTTTTAAGGTATATTGTGCTTAAATTTATGTTTCTTAACTTATGATTCAGGGTGAGAAATATTTTTTATTATTATTTTATTTTAATTGAAAGCTTGTTTCATCTATGCGTCGGCGATAATGCATAATTGATGGCAGTTTGGTGTGCACTTATGGGCCTTATGGATATTTTTAATTTGTGTTAAAATTTTTAATTGTGTTTAATTGTTTTTGAATTCTTAATGCCTAAAAATTAGGAATCTGAATACATTAAAATCTGAGGTGCTCAAGTATATGTATACCTGAATTTAAAGTACATTAATTTGTGTATTCAATCACTATATATTTTTTAAGTATGCGAATTTATGCTATTGTAATCTAATTACTTGTTAAAAAGTTATTATTTCTAAGAAATGGTCAGAGTAATGTTAGAAAAAAAATACAATAGATCTTGTAAAAGTCTAGACTGTATACAAAATAAAATTACGAGCTACTTAAGTTTTTAGTTGTAAATGTGTTTACGCACTACCCATTATTATTTGAGATTATTTAAAAAAAAAATGGAGACAGTTATTTGAGTTAACGGAATTCGAAGAAATTCAATAAAAATCATTTTTTATTGTATTTCTTCGAATTTAATCTTGTATGTATTGATATATGTTATACATACATTTGTACATAGCAAGTACATTTTAAATAACAAACAAAGCATTTATGTATTCAAAAGCATGCGTTAATTGGTAACTGATCCTGTATTGATCCGTGGAAACCGTGCGATTGATATTTCATCTCGCTGACGCACCCCACGGACCCACCGCAGCCCAGCAATTGGCAAAAGTTGGCCCCAACTCGATATCCAAACACGATTAACACAATATAAATGTCGCTTTGATACATAGCCGTCTGCGTTAACGGCTAAATAGCGTGTGACTAATGACACCGATACAAGCCAATGAAACCTGTATCTGCCGCCTCCATTTAGCATTGCACATTTCGTAGTTCCATTGACAAGGAAATATTTTGTATATAAACTTTTAATAAAAAAAACTTGGCTATCTCCTGAAGGCTGAATTGTCTCTTAGACTATGTAATATTTATTTATTTGGATTCAATTTATGATTTTTACTAGCGGTTTATTTAAAATATTATGTAAATTTCATACCTAAATATCCTGTATCAATATTAACATCATGTAACCATTGCATATGATATATTGTTTAATATAAATAAATATACACTGACATTCACTAGCCCCTAATTTAGTACGGAGCTTCTACTATGGATACTTAAAAACGGGTAAATATTATACGTTTTTTGTATATTTACTGTCCATATTATACATAGAAAAACAACCAGACCAATAGAAAGGAACATGTTTGCGCATATTATTATGTCTATGGAATGCCAATCAATGAAAGTCGTATTGCCCGGGGATTCAAGGAACCTGTGATGTAATAGCCGAATGTCAGTTATTTACAAAAATATATTTAAATATTTTTGTAATAAAAGGGAAAATATTAAAATCCGCTCACTTTCCGCCATATTTCCCAGATCATTGAATACCATTTGGTTAAAGGTACCACAGGGGGAGCCCACATATTAGTTTTGTTTTAATAAAAGCGTTACTATGAGCAAGTTGCCGTATTATTGGTGCGGTGGATGCGCTTATGGGTTGTTTGCATGCACGTCTACGTGCCCAGTTTATTTTCTGCTGGGAACGGATTACGCTTGGTCAACTGCTTTTGTTTTCATTTGGGCTTGCTCGGTAGCGATAAACAAGCCTTGTACAAACGTGACAAGGTTTTACGGGTTAATCGTCTCGGTATTAGCACGAGTTATTAATAGATTTTTTTCTGAAATTGTGATATTGGTATAACAAGCTGATTGATGATTATGCCGTGTTCCGGGCTAAGCTAGATAGTGAAATCTACTATTCCAATGGCTCGAGCTCCGTTCAGTACCACAATATATGTGCATGAAATTACCTATTTTGATAGTGCTTTCTATGTGTATTGAAGTCATTCATTTATAATTTGCCCGCTACGACGCTGAATGGTAATTTGTATATGATGTTATTTGTTAATTATTTTATTAAGATGTACAGTCCAGTCAGCCCGTAGGTACACTAAACAAGTTCGGGTCCTGTTCACATTAATAAATAATTGATACTTAAAATATTTTAATATTAGCTTTTGAATAGAAGAGCTTACATCTGTCGTTTCAAGTAACGGGTGCAGGTACAGGGCAGTTTGAATGAAATTGAATTACTGTATACAGTTATTAATTTCCTTCAACACTCAGCCATTATGACTATACGCGACACGTGTGCGAACTGGCCATCATTTTTTATTTATAACATATAAAAAACTAAGGACACTGAACCATAACCTAGTTCACTGATATAATAATTGATTACAAATCATTACATTATTCATTGTTTGTGAGAATACGTCACGTGCAAGCGGCGATTCAAAATTGCAAATTGGAGTCGCTAAAGTTATTTAAAGAACAGCTTCAAAATACCATGGAAGAATTTGCGTGGAACATCATTAAGCTACTTAAGTCAACTTGGTGATTTTTTGGTGTAAATTAACAGAAGTGTAAACATGCGGCAGGGCACCAATCATGAACCTTTTATGCAAATCCTTAGGGAAACGGGATTTCAGAACATCTGCGTCTGCCAGTAATAAGATTAACAAGTTATATTTAATTTGCCATGACTGTTGTTTTATTTTACTTCCAAAGCTCATATTTTTTCTATGCTATGATAAGAAACATTTTTGTATCTTTTTAAGTAGGTATCCATTTTTTATTTATTTTATGTACTTATGTATGAAATAAGACGTTCAATTTATCGGATCGAAGTTTCAATAGAATTTCATACTAATACAACTTTAGATTGTTTGATAGCAGTAGAATAAGTTAAGCTCCACTCTTAAATTATGTATTAAACAAATTTCTTAATTAGTACAAAGTTTTTTAATCCGTATGAAATAGTTTATTATCGCGAACTAACATACATGAAAGTTTTCTTTTAAGTTAAGAAAACCTAAGATACACACTGATCTATTAAGATTTTTATTAAAAAATATGTAATTTAATTACCAAAGATCACACTTAACCAAAACTCCTTTATACCCCAATTTCTAAGTAGTAACATATTTTAAACGGAATCAAATATTTGCACAGCAGCGATTACAAACTTGATTTTAATTAATGAAAATCTAACATTGAGGGGCAAATCAAACAGACGTACGTAGCGCATATTCAGGGAATATCAGTGAGCTCAGCGATGGTCAATAGTGATGGGCCTGTAAACAGTGTAGCCCATAAATTAAATTGCCTCGCCGCAACATGCGATATCATGTTATATAGGTAAATAATACGGTATATACTGCTTGTACGGTTAGCAACGATATCAAATTTCTAGTATTAGACTCAATAAATTGACACGTTTATTTAGTTGGTTAGATTACGCAGGTCATCTTACTTTAACAATATCTATCAACTGTACATACTCGATAGCACTCCTTAGGAGCAACAGTAGTGTGAGGCCGTGGCATCACTACTGTCACTCTGACCATTCGTGCCGAAGTATAACTCATTACTCTGTAGTTTTTGATATTTTTATATTTTATATATATATAATTAAAAGTATATTAAATAAAATAAAATCTCTCGTAGCCGTTTCAATGCTTATCGGTGGCCACTCAAAGCTTGGGTTCGATTTTTAACACGATAAATCACGCCCTTTAGAATGATTTCGTGTATATATATATATTTTCGTTGTTATATTAATATAATATATATATACAACGAATCATTCTAAAGGGCGTGATTTATCGTGTTAAAACGAACCAGCTTGAGTGGCACGATAAGCATTGAAAGGCTACGAGAGATTTATTTTTATAGTTTCAACAGTCATACAGACAGCCGTGCAGTACCAGATACCCATACAAAAGACCACATTAGTTGTCGACTATTAGACGTCAAGATGTATTGTTACCGATTGGCTGGGTAACAAGTGTAATTGCTTATAAAGAAGTAGGAAGTTTCAACATCATCAGTAATCAATCGTTGGCCTCCCGGTAGGAGGGCACAGTCCACCATTTGAGCCACGACTCTCATACTTTAGTGCAGTAAATGTAAGAATTAGTTCATTATAGGACTTTCTTTGCTAAAATTTTAATTGCAATGAATAATTTGTGTTCAAAAATTCTTCATCACTTGGCATGTTTAGTGATCCTTCCTATTGTTGATATTATGAAAATAATAATTAAGAGTTGCTATCCCTACAAAGGTAGTGGTGGTGTCTAATAGATTCGTTTGGGGAGAGGTAGTCGGCGGTATACACGACGGTGTTACCTACCAATAATTGTTATACAAGTACATAGGACACACTTGTATCATCACATTAATAGTATTATGATACGCGTCATTGGCATAACGGTAATATGTGGTGTAATTATTAATATTATATCACATTGTCGACAGCTGTCACTAATTCAATTTAGATCAGCCATTTTGGATAGGCTATATGTTTTGCTTACAACAGCCGGACAGTCCTATTCCAAGCCTTCAACCAGCTGGCACAAAGTATTAATCGGAAACAGTGAACTAAGCGATAATTTTTGTAGCCTGTTATGTTTACCATAACAGCAATAGTTTACTGAATATTAAGTTTGCACAAAACAATTATTTCTATGCATTTAACACACAATGATACCTACATAATTTATATTTCGAATATCATAATTAAAAGTAATTTACTTCTAATTTACATTTTATTGATGTGGTAACTAATTATTAAAATAAAAATATACCTTTTAATTAATGTTCTTTTCATGTTTTATTTTCAGTGCAATAATATAATATTTCGGTTCGCTTTATTTTTTTTATATTGAATAATCTGGTTCTGTACATAAAATCTGCATTTAAATCAGACCAATCAACATAACATTAATACACAATAGACACAAAATCCGAGTCATATCTTTCAAGCGAACAGATAAATCTTAACGGCCTTGCCAGACAAAAGCACTTCAAACTCCCTGAGCAAAACTAGGTAAGTACTTGTCGCACACAAAGAAAAGGCAAACCTTTAAGTAAATCAGTGGCACAAAATCATCGATTGGCTGCACAACCCTTTCTAAGCATTGCGCCACGTGTGAACCTCGCTCAATTTTAATTTCATGCTCAAAAATGACGCTATCGAGCCGGCTATTATTTTGTATCGCCGAGGGTTCAGTTCATCTAAATCCGGCAGATAAGCCCTGGGTCTTTGTCGACGCTGTCCCAATGGCTAATTCGGTACCTCCCCGAGCTCTGAAGAGCGACGCTTCGTTACATCGACACTTTTAAAACGTCGTTAGCAGATCGAATTGTTTGGACGGTGTTCTTGCACGATGCTGACGAAGATAGTTAACTTGTTAATTTCACAACGGCAATACCATTTTTAGAAATACTTCATGATAAAATAAGTGATCAAAGAGAAAAACTTATGATTTTTTTGCGGAGTAAAAATTGTCGCGAGAACTCACCTGCTTAGTATTGGAAAAAAGAATAACCTATAATGTGTTTGACTAGTACTATAAATCTGAGGACTCTGCACACGTGAAATTGACCTGTGAAACAGTAAAGATCTACAGCCATTACGTTGAATATTGGGAAAGCCTTCCAATGACTTCCAACAAACTAGTCCAATATGTGAGAGGTTTACAAAGCCTGATCGCAGGAAATGGATATAAAGATAGCTTGGGTCTATAAGTTGAATTCTTGAACTCACACGATGTTGTTCATTGCTTTTTCAATTATAACGCTTAATTATGTTTTAATATATCAAGAGTAAGTCGTGTTCTACATTAATACGTTCTTCAGCTATATCCATTAACAGAACAATGGCTCGTTATTTGCGTAGATAAGCGTTCCCGTCCAAATCATAGAACGTGCTTCCCCAACGATGATTTAACCAATTCCCAACTGCGAATCCATCATCGCGCTAAATCCCTGTTCTGTGTTTATCAAATTAACGATTAATATGTGCCCTGAACTCTGCTCTCCCCTATCCATTATGAGATACATGTACCAATATTCATGTAGATTACGCTTGTTAAAACTTTAAGCGATCTGAAGATATGTCAATTTTAGAGGATTTGCTCACGATTGTTGGACAGTCTCGAGCCTACGTTTTTGGGATATCCGAAAGGTTTATCGATATTCAGTGTTTGATTTTAATTAACTGTCTAGACACTACGAGAGTGGCATACAGCAATAATTCAATAGCAGTCTTCGTGTATTGCAAAAATATCACCACTTTCGAATATAGCGATCGTTTCCGAACCATAGCCGTTTTCAGACGCCGTTCAAATGCTAAACAGCAATTTGAATGGGACCTATCGTAGAATTTAATTAAAGTTATTCCCATCTTGATTTTATAATAACCAAAGTTAATTTTCGTATTTAATAATTACGAAGCTGTCAGAAACATTGAAATCCTTCGGACGTCAGTAAAAAGTATATTGTTTCGAAAAATAGTTGTTTGTTTGTTGAGTTTTTCGACCAATGGCGCTTGTAATTTCATCATCAACACCATCAGCTTATTAAACGTCCCACCGAGGGACAAGCCTACCTGTATAGAGTGTTTAGGCCTTAGTCGTCGACGCGGGCCTAGTGCGGGTTGGACGACTTCACGCACAACTTTTGAATCTCTTCGCAGGCGTTCGCCGGTTTCCTCACGATGTTTTTTTTTCACCGTAAGAGCATCGGATAACGTACATAATTATACTTTCGAAAATTCAAAAACACATTGGTACGTGGCGGGATTTGAACCTGCTGGTAATTTGGTTGGACAAGTTGTAACAGGGTGAAGTTCTAATAAGAAAACTTCTAATGGACAGTTTGAAAGTCCGATGTTGGAAGCGATACCCGGCTAATGAGCTAAACTGACTGCACGATGATTGCGTGCCGTCTGCCATGGTAAGGGTACGAAATAGCACCCCCAACAGAAACTTGCACAAACATTGACAAACTGGCAATATAATAGCCATAATATTTATAAGTAAACGCATTGCTCCAATAATAACAATACCTACCTGATGCATGTAATAAAGTATTAATTTTTTAATATAAATATTTTGTATTACCTTAAACATTTATCAGGAGGATTCAGTTGGGCTGAGCGGCATTCGGCAAGTTACGTCAGGTCTTCACGTTAATGCTTCAAGACAAAAGTCTTTGAGCAATGCGTCCTACCTGTACTAACATACGCAGCTGAGCTGAGCAAGTTATGCTCGGGGTATCTCTTAAGGATAAAATCAGAAATGATTTAATCTGTAAGAGAACTAAAGTTACAGACAGCCCGGGATCAGCAAGTTGAAGTGGCAACCGATGGCCGTTGGAGCAGACGAGTTCTCGGCAAGCGTAGCGTATGCTGAGCGGCCCGATGGGCTGACGACTTGCGAAAGGTCGTTGGTGGAGGCTGGATGAGAAAAGCAGAGGACCGGTACATCTGGAGCAAAATAGGGAAGATCTATGTCAAGCAGTCGACTGCGATAGGTTAAGATAAACATTTATCATATCATTTAAAAAACAGAATGTTGCTTTAAATGATATTTTCTTTATTTCATAAACTGTACCAATCACACTGAATTAAGATAATTATTATCTCTACAAAATTTGATCGTTTTTAAATATATAAAAAGTTTCAACAAGGATCAATATAAAAAACATAAAATGTTTTTAATAATTGTTCTTAAGAAAGGCAGTGCAGTTGTGCACACCTTCAACTGACAACCGGCTATACTTAGTACGTTATTTTTACGATACAAATTAACAGGTGAGCTTGAGATTCTAAAATAATAGATGTATATACTAAAAATATGTTGGGTGTTTATCACAAATTTTAAGATATAAGCGTATCTCGAATCACATTTATAACAATATCAAGGGTTTTATGTAAATAACGGTACACGAACAGACCAATGCAGCCCATTGCTGTTTCGCTCACTGATGGAAATTCTTTGTTTACATTATCTCAATTAAGTCTACGTTTTGTTTGCGCTCCCGTTTGTTTACAAAGCAGCACTTTGAGAATTTTGTTTACCCACAATTACATTATATCATGATAATCCATATGCGTCTGCGAAAATAATTACAATAGGCACGATGTCCTCTAAGTTATTACTCTATTACATATAAATGAAGTTGGAGTGTCTCTTTGTAATATTGAAATAACAATTTTTTCTACATGCATATGAATTTTAAATAATTTAGTCTTTCCATCTGTTTGCCTGTTTGTCACGGGCATTCTCTGAAACGGCAAAACGGATTCCTTTCTATCGTTCTTTTTGTTTTACTGCGGGAGAATATCTTATGGTATCGCGGAGAATCCCGCGGGGAACAGCTAGTACATGTATAAAAATTGTAGTCATCGAAATAATCAAACAAAGTATTTAAAATAATAAATTACTTTCATTTTGAAATTACTTCTTTTCAATTATTTACTTTTTTCTAGTAATACTGACAGGTCAAGTTAAATTTCGAAAACAATTTTTTCTTAGTTGAGCCGTTCTAAAGCGCTAGAAGAATTTTTTTCTGATATGACTTACACTGAGACTATTCAAAACGTATAAAAAACAATAATCATGATAATATTAGGAATTCATGCTGTAAAAATCTAAATTGATTCAATGCCAATCAAAAAAAAACTATTAAACTTAGGCTTACTAAGTGTAAAATATATAAAGAAGGACACTATTTTATTTCCTAACACATAAGAATGGAAATCTACAGATATTCTTTATATTATAACCATCACAGAAATAAAGGTACCAAAGTATGCAAGGTCTCATAATATTATTCCCGATCGCTTGAAACGTTTCCCAGCTACGAACGCCGGGTCAGCCGGTAGCCCTTAATTAAAATCAAACAAAGATTAGTCGCTGATTGCGGATGGATCACGGAAGAACCTATCTGCTACTAAATGTAATTCGTTTTGTCTGATGTGTTTTTACCGTCAGAACTTTGAGCTGTTCGTATTAAATTAAACCGGACTGTTGATTTAAGGGGATGTGATAATCTTTCAAAATCATTGGCAGAGTTCTGATGCTGCTTTTTGTGTAAATTGTGTTTTAAAAATCATGAGTGCCTCTCACTTTGGCGTATAATATTTGTAGTCCAGGTAATAAGGTTTCTCCCGAAGTAGTTTGATACATAATGTAAAATTCAGCTCATACCTTTTTGTTCCTTGAAACTACTTTTGTGTTTTGCCTGTCCTCATATCAATAATTTTATGCAAAAGAATGTTATTGATTGCGCTCTAATTTTTTTCATGCTGTTAGACATCTCCAGTTTATCACATTGTTTTCTTTCTTTGTTTCATAAACATACTATTTTCAGGACAATACATTTTTTCACCATACAATAAAAGCGTTATTTAAACACATATTTTAGACCCTTGTTAATATTAATTACATTAAAATTTTTAAAATATACCTAATTTGAAGATTATAGAAAAAGTTTAATTTTATAAAAAAGAAGAATTCGCTTGAATTAACACTTCAAACATTTGTAAGCTTTAAATTTTATTTTTGTTTTAACAAAATATTTGTAAGCTTCGCCCAATATTATCATTTCAGATATTTCATTAACTCTCCTGCCACTTAATCAACAAACGGAAGGCTTTACTCATTGTTATCTTTTTTATTAACTCCCACCCTCGCTGAATTTATTACTTGACTGTAACTTAAATAAGTGAATTCGCTTTTATGTAAAAAAAAACTTAGGAAACTCTGGTGAACTGTTGAAACCGAACAATGGGTCTTCGGATATGCCGGTCACGTCTCTCCGCCTTAAAAATGTCGCGCTTAAATCCATAAAGTACTCCAAAGTATTACTATTCCTCCACGGTATTTCCTTTGAGCTGTGTATTATAATATTAGATTTCTCTGGCAACACTTGTAACAAGTACAAGGGTTGTGGTGGGTGACCAGATTTGGGGGTTTGCAATCTTTGTAAATTGATTGCATTACCGAAACAACTTGTGGATAATCAGCAATGTAAAACATTGCTGGTCGGGGTTTGTCTTAAAGATCCTATGTAGGTATAATTTACTACGAATAACAATCAATACTTGATTCTTTGAGATGTTTAGACCAGTATGCATTCATTACCCAGCAAAAGCTTTTTGGAATAAAGATTGAAAAGTCAATTACTACCAAAATCAAAGGTTACCTCGTGGAGTTCAAATATTAGTATGTACAGGCATGTATTTTCTATGTACGTACTTACTGGAATAGAAAAGTAATTTTATTATGTTTCAGTTTTTTCATTTTCATACTACAAGGTATTTAATATTAATGATAGACAATAAAATAAATAATGCATATAAATTGCAACCAAAAATAAAAAAAATTAGCCCACATTTTCATTACCACAGTATACTTCTATAAATACATTATAATACTAAATTTGTTTAAAAGAAAATATTCCTACATACGCTCATAAATTCCACCTTAAAAGATTTATCGCTGGTATATAAGATCAAATGTTTTCAACGCTCTAATCCAAGCATGAGGAAGGCGCTTAGCAAACAAATACTTCAAGAATATTTACTGAGATAAAAGTGAATATATCTTCGTATGAAAGTGGAATTCGAGGAAAGCTTATTGTGTGCAAAATATTTTTTGCTTTGCTCCTGAGAAATCAGAGATGGATATACCGCCATGTGCACGCAGTGTGAAATAAGGTTTTGTGAACAAAACATTGCAATGAGTGGCGTTTTTCATGTTACAGTAATATAATGATAAAATAACGCTCAAAACATATGCCATGAAATATATGATTGTGTTTCTTATTTGCTTAATTTGACGCCACATGTCGCCAATTGATGGAAACGTTAATCTTTTAACATATACGCTTTTTTTCATTTGCTGCTCCTTTCAGTATGGATGTGTAACATTACATTAACATCATTTCTAAATAAAATCCACAAACTCAGCCTTCTTTTTGATATTCGGTGGGATGCACTAGGTAAAGGCGAGGTTGGGTTCAAAGATGGATGCAGGCTGAGACATAGTATTCCATTTGTAGCATTTTATTGTTTACATGAAAGATCCATATTAAAATAAAATTATAATTATCTAAGTTTACTGCCGCTGAGCATGGCTCTTGGCCATTTTTTTAAACTATCATCGTTATCAGCTTATATCGTATCACTATGGAGTACATGCCTTTACGCACTACATAACATTGGTGAGTTTTTATGTACAGGGGGCAAACGAGCATGCGGTTCACATGATGATAAGTGATACCGCCCATGCCCATAGCCCATGGACATTTGCAAGACCTGAAGAAGCTTGAGATCTAACCCACCACGCAGGCCCAATGCGGATTGGTGGACGTTAATATCAATCGTACTAAGAAAGATGGTGATCGGGACCGTTGTTTTGTCGTGCCTACCAAAACACGGAAACATCAGATTCAGCCTTGTCCAAATTGGTTTCATTATACGGTCTTTCTATGAAATTCGACCCCTGTTGCGAAGGTTTGAAAATGTATTCAATTCATATCTATTATCAAATGTAGCATAATTATTATCAATATAAGAAAATAACATTAAGCAAAGCAATTACAAAATTAATGCGTAACACTCGTCGGACTTTGAATTAAAGTAATTTTTAACATTTCGTAATTAAGCAAAAGCCTTGATTGATGTCTAAGAACTTATTTCTGTGTGAATTAAGTAAAATAAAGCAAAAATAAAGTTGCGAAAGAGGCTCAAAATGCCCACATTGCTTTTTGACAGGCGACGAAACGTACTTCAAAGTTATAATTACAAAGTTATACCACCCACAACTGGACGTTCGCTTCCCAAAGATAAATTCTTAAAGGAAAAGTTGGAGTGACTTTTATTCTTATTAAGGCGTAAATGTAGAAAGGTATTTCAATATTGATCCTGCCCTAGAAAACCTAAATGTCATTAAAATACAGAGTAAGGTAATGTAACAACAAACGAGAATGATTTATGTAATACACACCTAGATTGGATTTATTTTTGAGCACACCGATATTATACCTCATTTTGATACTGAAATACGAATGAAATATGATGCTAAAACAAATACAAATAATGATGTAGTATTAGTGGCCATCGATACACTAGTGTCTATTGTGCCACATTCGGATACGCAACAACAAATAGAATAATGGAACCCGACGGAGAATTCGACTAATCCCATTAATCATCTTTGAAATTCAATACACTGACACGTTGTCGTGGGCAGCGCGAGCGGCCAGCCGTTATCTGAATTCCACGAATTTTATGATTCTGTTCCTATAGAACGATATAGGGCGGCCGCATAGTTTGAATATCAGCACTTAAGGCATTTGGATATGCAGACGGGCAATCGGCATACCGTCTTAGCTCCTATTGACTATCTATTGGGCTGTGTACTCACTCCCAAGATCGCAAACTGTTTGCGTTTACTTGATTGCTGAATTATTCATTAGTCACTGATTGTCACCGGGTCCTTTACAAACGCGTAAAGAAAATACCGGCTTCATCTGTCTTTATCCCTTTGAAGCCATTGTCTTCGGATGTGAGTTTATTATTTTATATTCTGACGCCTTATTGCAATACTTTGACATTCATAAATCTTGGAGATTCATCTGTTTTTGAGCTGATTGCCTCCTGAGGTTTATTCGGTTTAAAGCAGATAGTAATAATTTTAAATTGATTTTATTATAATAATTTTCACTAAACTAAACGAGCAATTAATCTAATATTCTTAATTTAATTAAAACAACTTAATAAAAATTTACAATCAGTTACGAAACTTATTTGAATTACTTTTTGAATAGTGTTTAAATTACATTTTCATTCATTTTAATAAAATAAAGCTACATACACGAGATACTGATATGAGTAATATACACGTGAAATTATTACGATCGTTACAATTACACGAAAAACTTTCGACTTATTTAAGGGGATTTGCTTAAATGCGTGGTAATCTATTTTCGGAAAATAATGTCATCCGAAATAATACCACTACCTCATCCCAGATTTGACAAAAAGATACGCAAATTCCCGTATCACATTGGCCCGTTTTCCCCTTTTCGACCAAAAGTGTGAAAGCATGTCGGAGTGCGCGACCCGGTGGGGAATCTCTCCCTTATGACATACATCACCGCGGGCGATACAGCTTTTTACCGCGGCCCTCACGCCGAGTGCCAATGAAATTAGGTCCCCGATGAAATCGATCCTATCTGAATACGGAATGAGTTATAGTGAAGAGTACACGCTTGTGAGCGGGGTGTGGGAGTAAGTGTTTTATTTGCCATTATTTTATATATTTTAAGGTATTTAAACACCCTTACGGGTAGGCTTGTGCCCCTCGGGAGGGACGTTTAATGAGCTGATGATGATGATGATGAAGGCATTTAAAAAAAATAAAAAGGTATATCTTTACTACCATGAAAGATATTGCGTCTACCGGATAAAAGTAGCGTTATTCTGGCGGTCCATGCGCTAAACACACTATATAGGTAATTTTTTGTTGTAAGTAGATACACACTTATAAAAAAGTATACCTTAATATTTATCATACTAGTGGAATTGTTATTTTTTAGGTATTTTTTGTCTCATAAGGTCCAATACTTAATGAAATCACGTATAAAAAAGAAGCCAAGATAAAGAGTAGCGCTGCGAATGAAAATGAAGATACAAAAAAATACTTAAAATCGATAATTTTTTTGCTAAAATATGAAACGTATAAACAAAGTTTCAAAGTGATATCGATTACACTTGATAAAACATGTGATATGTTAAAATCAATTGAAATAGTTAAAGTTGACCCCTCATTTAATAAAGCAACAAAAAATCTGAAACGCGTCAATTATTCCGATAGTTGGCAGTCAGGCAGTAGTTTAGAATTCTAAGGTAATATTGGTGGGAAAGACCGGTCGCCTGGCTTCATATTTCATACTAGCGGAATGCGAAGCACGCAGTATCCTGGCGGCTATTGGTCAGCTATATAGGTAAGCTACCTCATTATTATTGTAAGTACGTCAGCGAGAAAAGTTAAGGGTTTGCTGTGTGTTTGAAGATTTTCTCGATGTTCAACAGGTTAATAATGGCAATAACGTATACGTTGAATATATTTATACTTCGTACAGTCATAATGTATTTTTTAAATTTTAGTCCTTGTAGGCATTTATGAATCTCAAATAAAGCTACCACTGGTTCGGACTGTAGTTAATTATAATAATTCCGTAAAGATAAAACTTGGACTATTAATGAACTATAAGAACACGACAATTATTTTTCTGAAGACATAAATACTCGAATTTCATTGTTACGAATAATTAAAATGCCGTACTCTTATAAACTCCAAATACAATATTACGAAATTATTTTTTTTATCTTTATGTGGATAAAAATATTTAAAAAAACCTGAAAAACATGTTTAGAATATAAAGCAATAGTTTACTTGATATAAAAATAGGCTAAAACGTCTGTCGTGGTACTCGTCTATACTAGAGCGCAATTTAGAGCGGAAAGAGTGCAGCCCTCACCCACTGTAACGAGTCTCAGGCTCCTGGGTGAGCTGGAGCGGCTAAGGTGACCAGCATGCCGAAGCTGAGAAAGCGAGCGTGGGTGTCATAGTTTTGTAACGCAAGGGCGTAATGACTGCATTTGCCGCAGCGCTGGAGAAAAGCAAATGAAAGCATGCCTGCATGCTTGCATGCTTGCCTGCTTGCTTACTTGCATACGTGCTTGTCTGCACGCATGCCTGCATGCTGAATTACTTGCACTCGATTAACTCATCTCGGAATTTTGTCATTCGGAGTTCGTACTTATGATATTTTGGATTATTATTGATTCAGAATTTGTATACTTTGGTATTTTCATATTCAGAATTCTAAAAATCGAAGTTATTAATAAAGACTTATGAAATGGCGGATTTAACAATAAAGATTATAATCCATCGGAATACTGCAAAATAGACTTTTTTATTTCGGCATTGACATTCACACAGCGCCATCTAGCCCCAAACTAAGCATTAACCTGTAATATGGATACTAGAGAACGGATAAACATACTTACAGACTTTTTTGTAAATACATGCATATTATACATAGAAAGTAACCAGACCAATACAAACAGACATGTTCATGCACGCAAATGTTTGTACTGCCCGGGGATCGAGCCCAGAACCCTTGGTGTAATAGTCGACATGTCAACCATTACACCAGATGGGTCCTTAAATTTAGCCTCTTCCTTTCATTAAATGCAAATATTACATGAAAAAGGTCCCATTTAATGGTAACATGACACGGGGAACGTTCCCACACGGCTCTCTATAGAGAAGTATCTCCATAAAAAGTGTGAAAAAGGTAAGGCTCTGTTGTTCAGAGGTGCGAACCGAGTCTCATATTACCGATAGACAAAACGATCCGACAGCGAAAACTACCGCACAATTCTTACCACAACACAGCCGAGACACACATCCCTTTCTGATCCCTAATCCAATACGATTAAGGTTCTTTTTCTGTACTAATACCCGTGGTTTAAGCTATGTTTCGTTCGGCACGAATTATACTTTATCCTTGAAGACCCAGAATAGACAAAAGTCACCCTGTTCGTCGCTTATTCTGGATCTGTTCTGAACCTTATCTCAAACGTATTAGAATCGTAGTTAAGTTTGTTCTGTTTCCTGTTCTAATGGAAAATGTCATCGCGACAGGACTAGGCGTAAGTGAACGCGTCAAAGTGTAAAATGAGGGGTTTCGCGGCATGTCAGTGAAAGTCATTAGGAATGAAATGGATGAAAATTGCGTGCATATTTACCTCTCTAAGTTAATACGAATGGTGTGATGAAATGAAATGTCCCGGCGTTTTTCGTCGCTTAATATTTGGCATAATGATTCGAATGATTTTATTGAAGATTTCCCTGAAGTTTTATTGATATTGCGCAAATGAGATTCAGCAACGTTTGTAATTTTCTTTGGTGTTATAAATTATTCCCGTTTTACTGTAATTATTGGTATGATATGAACGAATACTCTCGTTTGAATTATTGGTATTATCTCCGGGCTACTTTGATTGACCCGTCATATAACAAGACTCTGGTGAACTCGACCAACAACTCATTAGTTTGTAATAAAAAAAAACAAAGTAACGATGGGGTCTACCGTGTTCGCTTGACGATCACGTAAATCAAGTCGGACATTGGATGAGTGCTATCTTATATTTTCATATCTCTCAGATTCTGAAGGCACGTTAACACTTTGATTCCGGCTACAATCACAGGATGGTTATGTTAACACAGTTACAGCTAAATGTCGACATAGCCATGCTGTGTGGGAAGAAATATTCCCAGCACTGGCACGTTATTGACTTAAAGATTTTTATTGAACGAAAATGGCAATCAAAGAGCTACACAATATACAGTATAAGTATAGTTTGGAGATCCAGGCCAACCCAGAGGATAATGGTTTTTTTTAGATTTATTTATATAATATAAATATAATGGTAAGTATGTATTGTTCAGACACAACTGATCTAGCATAACTGAAATCTAAAATGATGAACATTAAAATTATCACAACGCAGCATTTTCTAGACCAGAACGTTTTGAACTTTGTCGCATTGATTATATTATGAGTGGTCCATTTGAATGGAATAATTTAATTTTACATCATTATGACATAAATAAAGCTTTATCAACTTAAGAGATCAAGCACATGACATATAAGCTCGTTATCAATCGTTATTTTTAAAAAATCGGTTGTGCCTATAAATATTTTACATCTGGTACCATCAACGTATTGGTGATGTAAAGATAAGAAAACGGCATCTTGTTCATGATCGGTCTCATTTATTAGTGGAGCCGAAAATCTAATAAGGCCCTAGATCAAAGTGGCAAGGAACAGAGCTCGGCAGTTCCTCCAAGTCCAGTAGTAGGTATTAGCAGTAGATTGCATGGCTCAAAATGATGACAATGATTACAATGATGTTGATCTCTTTTCGTGAGATTGACTCCTAATCCTGTAGTTTCCACCATCCGCAATAAAATACCAAACCTTATTTTTATATGAATAAAACTATTTATTAATCACTTTTCTTCTTCTTCTTCTTCTCTTCAACCTATCGCAGTCCACTGCTGGACATAGGTCTCCCCCATTTATTTTTGATCACTTTTGTTTATTTGCAATATTGTATTTTTAAATACACTTAAACCAATAAATATAAGGTCAATCGATGATAGTGAGTAATGACGTCACAAGTCTAAGTAGTAATCTTATACAAAGAATAAAGAAATGTTACTTTTTGACAGTTCATAAAAGTACGTCAACGATTAGTGATGTCAACTAACGGATTGACAGGCAAGTTTTAAAGGTGGAAGCACTTAGGATCTTAAAAATCACAGATGTAGAACTACTTACTGTCAATGCCTCCGTCATCTAGTGATCAGTCTGTTGAGTTTAGTTTAACGCTACGTGATGCGGTGGTCATAAATTAAAATGCTGCGGGGAGACCACATAGGTAATTAAAGTGATTTTATGGGGGTCCGTAGCCAAATGGCAAAAAATAGAACCTTTGAAGATGTCTGTCTGTATGTCCGTGTGTCACAACCTTTTTCCTTCGAAACTAAACATTATACTGATGAACTTTGTCAGTATATATATACTGCGACCGCAATAAGGTTCCGCATAAACACAAGAAACAAATTTTGGGTCTTCGCAAATATTGAACTGAAACTCAAAAATGTTCACATTTGTGGGGTATTAATATATTGAGGTTTCTAATATATTTTTTCAATAACTTGAACAGTTTGCGTGTCACTTCGCGCGCGTCACTTATAAAGTGCAAAAAAGTGTGCACTTATTTATTGTGTAAAGCTAGCCGACCAATCGGAAATGGTAAAACTTACTGAGGAAACCTTTATCGTACACTACGGTGGCTGTAAGTAACAAAATCTAACCTTTATCTTTCGCCCAAGGTTCATATACAAATATTATTCCACCTTCCAGTATCTTTTGTTGATATGGGTGCTTCCATAAAGACGTAAGTAAATTTTGCACTAGTACCAAGTCGTCATTGGTTTCTTCAAGCTTACAAAGCTAGTACGTCTGAAAAACTAGCTAGTTCTAATCAGCCACCAATGCGAGGTGGCGGTGGCTAAATCAAAGACAACAATGCAACTCACGGATTGTGCGCGGCGGCACTTCGCGACACTTTCGCTACTTTGTGGGTTGTGGAGTGCGAACGAGCCGACTCGCGAAATTAGATCGTACGGTTGGAAAAAACGTCAGCTGATGAAGTAAATATTTGATATATTTTTTTTGGACTTCTGATAAAGATTCAAGTTTGAATTTGGAATACAGGGGTACCAGCATACAATATTATGGAAACTTAACCAGCTTAACTGCAAATGTGGGGTACATTTAATGGCGATCTAGACGCTGAAGCTGGCAAATATGGTCAGCACGGTGATGTACCATTCGAAATGTCATTGGGATGTTCTTAGTTTGCCATTGGGCGTTATAAGGCTGTTGTGGTAAAGTTTTACGTTAAGAGAACATGTTTTTGATCGCTATTTCGACTGAATGAGTCGTTATTCTTAACTAATTCCTTGATTTCATTAAAAAGTTTATTCTATTTTCATTTGTCTCTAGTTACTTGCTTATTGCTAGTTCCATTACATGTTAAGTATTGTAATATTACGTTGGTGTTGGACTTTGTAGTTAAGAAAGGCTTATAATTGTAGTCTCTAAAAAAAATGATCAGCAATAATCAATCAATGTAGGTACGTATTGCGGTTTGCTTAGTATTTTAAAGTAAGCGATTTACTGAAAATAATTGCAAGTTACTGAAAAACAATTATTACACATTACTGCTATCGGATACTTTTTGAAGGAAAAAAGATTGATTATCTAAAACACGAAATCACATTTTTGTGTAATTATTATTATTACACTTAAACATAGTGTTGCGTTTAAAATTACCTATTCTATTTGCAAACTTCTCTCTTAGTCATATAAATTAAAAAATGTCTCATGCATTTTATTGCGTTAATATTTATAATATATAAAAATAATAAAATGATGTACGAGTATCACAGCAGCTCTACAAAACTCAACTCAGCTTATTTATAATTTAGATCTTACTAAGGTACCTAAATAAAAATATGGAGACGTTTTCATTAAAAAGGTGTCTCATTATTTTTCTTTTTCAATACTTTTGCCGTCTGTATGTGCTAACCAGACCATTAAAAAAGAGGGTGTGAAAATTTGCTGCTTATTTTCGCATGGTTGGGAGAAAATCCACACAACTGTTGTCTGTATAGTTTGTTCGGTATACTTAGTTTTTAATAGGTGAAATGCCCTTTAAATTTTATTTCAAGGTCAATTTTAATTCTGTTAAAATTAATTGATATTTCTTTATTAAATATTTTTGTAAATATCCACATGTCAGACAGTGTTTTGCAGAACTGTTCTTGAGTTATTTTTGTTTATATGTAAAAATAGTAAATGCTGCTATTAGAAGAATAATTTTATAAACTGTACGTTAAAGTACTGTAAGTAAAAGTGTTTTCATGGTGTTATTTAAGGTTGGTATAGGAAAATATATGAACAAAAAAAGACATTCTCACTAAGAACAATATAAAATGAATATTAAAAAATGGAATGTTCCTCAGTAATGCAATTGTTTTACGTCGTTTATCAGCCAGTTGCTGGCATCGCACTATCTGCCGACGGTTGTCAGCTGGCGGCAGCGGTGCCTTGCCAAACAGAGAATCTTCCTATACATCTGTCTCTCCAAGGTATTGGAGCGCGAGACATTGCAAATTGATTTGTATGGAGTACGTTTGCGTACGTTGTTCGATTCTGATTGTTTTGTTTTTTTTAAACTACGACTAGATGTGATAATCAAAGTATGCAGCAATTTGAATGTAAATAGTTTTAACAATCGTGCTTGTGAAGTTATAAACACCATCTGTGGCCAACAGCAGCTATATAAAAAAGAATCCAAAATTTAAAAATATAATCCACAAACATATATTAATAATTCAAGATGACAGTGAAATTGTCACGTATATTACAGTATCGATGGCTGTAAGATAAGACAGGTTCCCGATTAGAGCCTGCATCTTAGAAAGCGTAGCTTAGTATACCCTTTGAGCGGATGCACCCGTGACTTACGTACGTTCTCTAGAAAGCTGGAGACCCCGTGATTGCAAGACGGTATCTTACTTTAGGTATCCAGCAATAAAATAAGTTAAAGCTAAAATAATCTTTAACCTCTGAACGCCAGTGACCTGTGTCACTGGCGTTGACTCTGTGGTCAGGATATAAAATCAAATAGGTTAAGTTATCTTTTCTGATAAACGTAATAGTATTTTTAAGTTCCTTTTGTGTTAGATTAACAGGCTGTTTGCATAAGTGACGTTAGCACATATGGTTATCACATAACGTTTGTCCTTCACAGTTATAAATGACTTATATACATTTGCCTTCGGTAGTGTCGACTGAAACCAATATTTCATATTAATCCGAGCGTGCACTGGTCAGCTTTTGCCGTATCGGGTCCCTGTACCATATGCTTACAAGGAGCTATGAAACTGGAATTTAACATGCATTCCAATTTGACTGTTTTATTTGAGAGTCTTTTCGTTAGAAGGAAATGCTTTATCGACAAAAAACATCTACGCAGAGCAGGTGTTTTTTGTCGAGAGGCAGGCGCTACAAATAAAAACACAATTATTATGGATTTTGAATCGTTAAAAGGGTAAAATTACTAATAAAATGTTGGATTAATTCATTTATAAATATTAGGTAGTTGTTCCTTGGGTTTAAATCACAAAATTTACGTAACATTAATGTTGAAAATTATTGTGCGAAGTCTTCAAAGAAATCGTATTCTAAGTATCGATATTAATACGAAAGATGTTTGTTCAGTATTATCATTAATCAGTTACTCTTGACTGAATAGTTTTAGGAATTAAGTATCACAAAGTTTATCTACGTAATCGATGTTCCCCGAAACGCGTTTAAACGTTATTTAAAAACGCCAATATTTTACAAAAAAAACACAATATAAAAAAACCTACATACAATATGTGCATGCTGAACAAAACGTCATATCCAGTGTCGTAAGGCAGTGTGCACATGAAACCACTTTGTAGCCTATACTGAGTCCATTGCATTCTTTGTTCAAAGGGCTGCGTCCACACCGCTTGCGACGTCTGGTCTCACCTTTGTGCATACTATATCGGCAACAGAGCTCCTTTACTTGGCCAACTGGCAGAAATGTGGAATATTGTTTTTTCAGTACACGTAAAGACGAGGTTAACGTACTCATATATCTTGCTGCAAAAATTGCCGGAGGGAATTAATAGCACCACTCTTGTCGAGCTATTCCTATAGATATCAAAATAATTAACTTGTCTATAAATTTTTCAAAAAGTAAACGTCGTATGGCACATTTATTTTTAGGAAAAATAATCATAAAATTCACAACCTTTATTTCCCAGTTTTTTCATTTGATAGTCCTTATTGTCAAATTAATTAATTGTCTGGAAGAAAAAAACCGTGACTAATAAAAGAACGTAAAAGCCTAAAGAGGTAACCATCTTATGATAAATATCGTAGATAAGAAAGAAATAATTAGGAGCGGTCCCCCAACGCGAAGTTTTTTTAGAATTATCAATAGATTCTTAGGTACTTTAACATTAAGTTTCTTTTATTATAATTTACTTTTTAAAGGGAAATTACTTAAGTTTTATGTCGGGGGGTTTTTTAATTTTTAAATTAATTTTTTTTCAATGTCTTTCGTCGAGTGAGTGTTGCTATAATATAAGTAATTATAGATTTCAACATTATTGGAAAAAGAAATATTTGAAAATTTTTGGTGGAATCCATTTTTTACTTTTCCATCGTAAAAATTCAGAACAAAACCCCGAATATTTATAATTACAACTTTGGGGTATTTCGTTCTCTTCAAATGTCACAATGCTTAGTGTTCATTAAGTTTTTAAAATATTCAACGCCCTAATTGATAAGAATCAGGCCCATTTAATTGTGACCATTTCAACAAAACGCTTAAACTCTTTCAGCTAAAATCATGACAAGTTCATTTAGGTATAATCGCTAGAACAACATCTTCAAATGAATCCCTTAGCGCGTCGCTCCACCGAGCTCGATTACGTTTTTAAAGATAGCGAGGCTTTTATAACCTTGCTGGGTGTTTCATTAAAAATTTCCTCAAAGAGACCGGAGCTTGTCTCATTATTATATAGGATTTGAAGAGGACAAGGTGGAACGAACGACAAAATTCAGGTACGGGCTAGCTGATACGAACTTTGTACAGAAACGTGTGACTTCAACTTGCTCGTTTGCTTGGGTTTCCACGATATTAAAATATGTTTTGTGCAACGTCATTCGTTATGTTAATTTTTTCAATAAGATCACTTTAAGATTTAACTTGCAATGCCAAAAAGATTCATTCAAATTGCTTTTGGAAAAATCCCCTGTAGCAACTATGCGCTTGTATGACTAAATGTTGATCGTTATCGCCCATAGATAACAAACAATTTGTTCAATACAAACCTGGTTAAATAGTTTTAACATTTTATTGCTTACGTTTTGATTACCAAACTTTTTATTTAAATTCCCAAATATTTTTGTCTCAATATATACAAGTTTTGATTTTAACTGCAACTTCTTTTAAAATATTATAATAACGTCATGTAATATTTTAAAAATATATTAATTTCTGGTTAGATCTGTTAGTAACTCTTTGGTTAAATTAGTCACGATTCGATTTTCGTGCCCATTATATTCACTCTCAATATTGAATCGTAACTTTCAATGTTGCACTTAACATTATAAATTACGTTACTCAATACGTAAGCCGATTATAAAACTATCAGCAAAGTACACGAGACACCGTCAAAAGTTCCTATAGTATTCAGCGGCCAGACTTGTAAGCCTCCATACTCGTAGCTCCTTCACCGGTGAATGAAAATCTCTCGAATCCTGTCATTAATAAATCAAAGGACGCCTTCATTTTTTCTCCTCGATTGTGACGGATCAACACCTTCGCCATATATAGGCCGCACGGTATAAGCCAAATAATTACGAACGGCCTCTCGGTGGATCTTTGATGCCTTAATCAGGTGTCGACCGCCACGCCCTATGGCGTAATTAGAAACCTCGTCGCGTAGATGCAGCTTTTGGCTGATGATTAAGTCGTTACATAGGTATTTTTAATTCTAAAGCCCTGGTTTTATGACATATTATTTTACTTTATAATTTATCCTAAAAAACAAAATTTGCATTACCTGTAATTATTTGGAACCTATTTCACGATATCTATTTGAAACAAGTTAATATAGCCCGAAAGTTTGTTACTCTAAAAACAAATGAAATGTTTCCGAAAAGTGAAAGAAATAATGGAATAATATACATATTTTTTGAATTTTATGACTAAATGTAATGTAAATGTAGTGTAATGTGATGATTTATATTGTACCTACGTAAATTCAAATTTAAATTCAATTCAAATTCAAAATTCTTTATTCAAATTAGGCTTACAAAAAGCACTATATGACCTATATACTATACGAACGTCAAAAAATATACAAAAATATAATAAAAAACAATTAAAAATACTTAACTAAAAATATAAATTTTGATGCTTTGAAAAAAAAAGCAAAATAAAGTAGTAAAAGAAGAAAAAAAAACACTTCTCTTTATTTTATTAATGTATGTAGGTGGGCTCATTAGTAACAACCAATAGGCCCTTATTGATTTAATGAATAGGTGACATTAATTACAGTTTGGGCTTGTGATTTGGATTAATAATATCTACTGGGTTATTCTTTAAGTCTCTGTACCAAATTATATGTAAACTATATCAAGTTTACGAAAACAAGTAAAAATAAAATTATTGGATTAACAGGAAATTGTACAAAGAGTAGAGTAGTGAATATGATGAGAATGAGTGAATAACTGACATACCGTATATCTTTCCTAGAATGAGATAGGCCTACATCCACTTGGATATACGCCTTCCTAATTTAAGGCATAACTGACAATACCTGCACTATATCAGTATAATAATATTTTACCACATTGCTTCAAGCACTTAAAATTACTTTTAATAATCAGAAAAGTAGAACGTTGACAAAAACTTTTACCATTCGCGCGGTAACCAACAAAATTAGTGAAATTGTTGTGTGGGGTGTTAAAAAACGTAATTATACCCTCGGTGGGTCATTAACAATAGTTACAAGTGCGCCTTGCATCCGCCAGAGTGCGCCTGCAGTTAAGTCGCGAAAATTATACTTTAGTTTCTAAATGACTGGTACTAGGCCATTTTTGTTCATTTGTCGCTGCCATGGGATGATACAAATTATATTATGATATTTATTAAATATAATTTCGTATTATTCAAGTTACGAAATAAATTTATAAGGAAATAATGCACTTTATGTTAAAGTTAGTATTACATTTAAAATAAGTAATATTTTAGAATTATATTTATATTTACTATTTCAGTGTAAAAGTAAATTAAAATACCTCTTATAAACTGCATTTTATTATTAAAAGCAAATAATGCAATAATAACAAATAACAACAAGAGTGAAATATATAATTTAATCGTTTTTCTGGAATTAAATTTAAGAAATAAGCTCTAAATATTTTTATATAGTTTCCTAGAGAGAAGAGTAAATAAAATATATACTTATAGTCCTTACTATAAATACATAATGTTTTATAGTAAGGACTATAAGTGTATTATTAATATTATTATTGAGATTATTTTTTTCATTGTTACTTCACCAGAGCTGAATTTGGTAGGACAATTACGAACAAGGCAGTTATTTTACAACTCTCTATGACCCCTAATGTCATTATAAAAAGGGTTCCAGAACGAGTATCCTTATACAGCCGCACTTTGGCAGCAGCATGACCAGGCTGAGTTGAGCCTCAAATATGTTATGGTGGGACATTGTCATTAATATTGATGCACAAAGTCTTCATTCAGGCATAGGGTTTACTTGGTAAACAAACAGCCTAAACAGAAAACCCTTCTTTAATTCAACTGAAAATTTCTCACGCGTTGAACAGAGCTGGATCCGCGTTGACAGGATGCAAAATGATTACTAATACTCAATACTGATGTAAAACCTGAATCTGTTTTAAAGAAGGAATTTGTTTAAAATCTAAATTTAAAAAAGGAATTTGTTTAAAATACAAATTCCTTTTTTAAATTTCTTTTTTATTTACTAACAAATGCTTTCAGCTATGTAAATACTTACTTTGATAAAACCATGCCATCTATTGTATTATTTCAACAATAAATAAGTTAATACATTTTAATTTTCTTGAAACGTCTGAATTAGATGGGAGTTTACGCTCGATTTGTGAAACGTAAACAAAGAAATTGTATTAAAGATAATCAACCCATGGTTTACCATCAGAGCCGAGATTCTGAAGCCTTCCTTTGAATCCTTTGTCGTCTTATTGACGCCATAAAAGTGGAGACGATAGCCGACGGAGCTTAAGGCCGTTTCTAGACGACAGCAAAACATGTAAAATAAGGAACTTTATTTTTATATAACCAATAATTTTGATAAAATTCGTTTTTTAGCAGTTTTAAGAAGTTTGTGTGGTTTAAATAGTCTTTAGTTATTTTCATACTAAATCTTCCCTGGCCATTACATAAGCAAAGATCAAAGTCTGATTGGTTGTTGTTTGACGTTAATTATGAACAAGGGAAAAGGTTTAGCTTGTCTGATATGATAAATGGAAGTCCTTCAACTCCTATCACCAGTACTGCACGTTTAAAGTGGCAACGAAATACTTTCAAGATATTTTCCTTTTGACCTTAAAATCGATAAAAAACATATAGACGAGAAGTTAAAACAATATATTCAGAATCATAATAATTGTTTAAGAAAATTGAACAAGTTATTGTAGTAAAAAAAATATCATCATCATTTCAGCCACATAAGTCCACTGCTGAACATAGGCCTCCCCCAATAACTTTCACGCCGACCTGTCGGAAGCTATCTGCATCCAGTAAGTACCCGCAACCTTCCTTAAGGTCATCTGACCATCTTGTGGGCGGCCGTCCCACGCTGCGCTTGCCGGTATTAATAAAAAAATGTGTCAGTAAATAATTTATTTGTCGACATTAAAATCTTCTCAAAAAATAAATATCCACTGACATTCTCATATCGCCATCTAGACCTAAACTAAGCACTTAGCCTGTAATATGGGTAACAAAACAAAGGATAAACGTAGTTATACATATACATTTTTAAATGCATACATATTATACATAGAAAATACCCAAACCAATACAAACAGCCAAAGAGTATATAATACACCACGTATAAATATGTTCTTGCACACAAATTTTTTTACTGCCTGGGGAACGAACTCGCATCCCTTTGTGTAACCAATGACGCCACATGGTTCGTCAAATACCGACTCTGATAAATACTGGCTCTGATAGGTAAGTCGCTCTCATTGAGTTTTGTCGGAGTTTGAAAAGTTCACACGAATTATCTGTTGAATCAACAAGAAGTGAAAAATTGCTCTTCTAATTAAAAATCTATTCAAACAAAAGACATATTTGAAATAAGAACTATCTAAAGGTTCCAACTAAATGTTATCAATATGTTCACTATAGTCTTTGTCTCACTAATGACATCTAATTTAAATAATCAAATCCCAAAACAGAATTCATCAGCAAAGTATTTTATACTGGTTTGCAGGAGGCTTTATTCAGTGAAATAATCGAACGGCGTCTCACAAGCAGATAGCTGTTGGAGACAAAAGAATATTTTCTAGCCTATTATCAAAATTATAGACGGTCGGGAGAAAAGACAATGCTCGCTGTCTTCGCCTTATTTTAATTGCGTCGTTCTGAGTGGTGTATTGCATCTTATGAATGGTATATTTTGAGCCAAGGGAGCTGAAGGCTGGTTTATTTTAAAATAAATTTGTGAATCAAAATCATTTGTTCTATTTAATATTATGAATATAATAAACTTTTCCTTTTTTCAAGATTGGAGTATGATACAAGCTTGTTTCTTGATCCCCAGATTAGAAAATAAAATTTCACGGGGTCATAGCGTAACTAACATTGTGTTTTAAAAAGTGATTGAAAAGCTACATTGCAAGATGACTCTAATTATTGACAAAAAATAAATTCGATATTTGGCTTCTACATGGTGAGCGTTACATAAAACTGAACAATGAATTACCTAAGGCAGGTTAGAGTCATAAAACCAGGTAAAAATCTATTTTTTCATCCATTCATCATCAGCTCCTGAAATGTCCTCACCGAGGGGCACGAGCCTACCCATAACGGGTGTATAGGCTTTAGTCGACGACGCGGGCACGATGTTTTCCTTCAACGTTAAGAGTGTCGGATAACGTACATATAATTTCGAAAATTCGAGAACACATGGGTAACTACGTAGCGGGATTTGAAACTACATCCTCCAGATCCGAAGGTAACACTAATAATTGGTCACACCACCAATGAGCCATCGACGCCCACAATTCTCACAATCTTCATCTATTTAATATAAACTTCACGCTTGTGTTAAAGTAAAACTGATTTAACAAAATAAATTTTTCTTTTTTCATGAAATAAAAAAAAGCGATAATGGGTATTTTTCACCACTGCCGTGGCTTCTAGGTTCATTGAATTTAAAAATTGCTTTACCAATTTTATACAATTTATTTTCACGATAATACAATTGAAAGTCCCAACACTTTATCGGTCACCTTGTAATGTACGGTTCAGATTAAAAGCATTTTCACCGAGTTTAATTTATTTAACATACTTGGACGATCTGCAATATGTTTACATTTTGTGATTAGAGTGAAACCTCAAACTTAATTTACATAACGCCACCACAAAATCGCGATTCGAAAATTCAATATTAACACATCAACACAACAATAGAGATAACGTTTTCAGTGTCCAAGTTAATTCGGAAGATATTACGCAGCACACCGACTGTAAATCCCAAACAATTATCGTGCGCAATTCCAAAACGTTTTAGAAAAGGAAGGATATATTCATCTCACTCCTCCAGAGTGCCGTAAGCTAAAGGTACTAATGATGCACATTGCAATTACAGTAGCTAACCCGCACGCAATAATAAACAGTCATCTATTATTACAGACTTGCTTCATGCACATTCGCTTAAATTTTCCTTGCCATACCACCCATTTGCAGTATGTTAGAAGTTATACTGCATTATAAATGTGCTCTATCTTTAATAGTTTCGGTTTCTAAACATGGCATTTCCGTATATGAAATAGTTTGTCGAATACATTGCTGTGCATTATCGACTTAAGCTTTCCATCTTTAGAAACCACTTGTATAATGTGTGGGAATAAGCACTTTTTATATCTGTATCTACTTTTAAATTGCTTTATTAGAATATTCATTTCAACTAGAACTAGATAGAACCAAATAAAGATAAAATTGGCTTTGTAAAGTTGGTGAACTGAAATATTAATAAAGTTAATACTGGTACTGTGACAGGCGCAATGTTTTAGACTCAAAGTTTCGTGACTAATATTCGATTATTCTGAAAGTTGTAATTAAAATCCTTCTGCCGATTTTAGTTTCACCGTGCTTGATACCTCAATTACAAAAGCTTTTTCATTATATACTTAAATGCGCAAAAAATTCGAATGTACATGTATGGGGATGAATGGATGAGAGGTCCCCTCCATTTTCATCAGATATCTCAGCCTTTTACTTAAAGCATTAGTCATCTAGTGATCACCAAAATAATTTACTACTTTGTCAGCGTGTTGATCAAGAGTTAATAGTCAAAAAGTACGTTTAATTTGTACATGTTTGCTAAAAGCTACGCAAGTATACATAAGACGAATTATAACAACTCAACTTTAGTAACACATCAAGCACTCAATCGCATTATATTTGGATTAAATTCATTAGTGCCAAAGCTTTACTCACGTCCAAGCTTGGAAATGTGCGATTAAATAGCAAAGCCCACGCTTCAACGTCAATCTCAGTAATACTTCACAAAAAATACAATTTACTTTTCTATACAGGAGTGTAAACGAAAACTCATTTCGCCGAGATTACTCGTCCACAGAAACTGAAATTACTTAAGCAAACTGATAGAATTGATGTCAATTCTATCTCCATAACAATCTTAATCCAGCTGAAAACTTTCCTACCGCTGAATAAACACCGGCCACAGAGAAATCGAAGTAAAAAAATCCTTCTTTTTTACCAGCGTGTCATCTTTCAAATTCTACAATATTCAGATGGAAGCGGATTTGCGAATCAAACTTTTTCCAGTTATTATTCATAAATGCAAAAGCGTAAGATATTAGGCGAACTCGCTTTTAGAAAGTTGAAGGCTTGGATTTGGAGCTCTGTCGTATATTGACTTTGTCAATAAAACATTGACTGCCATACCGATAATTATTCACTATTTAAAAAACTTTTGTTGTATACATGGATAAGAATCTCTAAGTTCGTAGTAAAGTATGATTATATATTTATCGATGATACAAAATTATCATATTTAAAAGTAAAAAAATAATCTGTAAAAGACTTGTCACCTGTATCATCTGCCATAGCTATTAATATAACTGGGTTCCGGTTTGAAAGAAAAGATATGAATGAAATTACAGGATATTGTAGCTTATTACTAACATTTCTATGTTTATAACCGCACTATTCGTTCTTACTACGGGAATATTTTTTTCATATAGCAACAGTCACCACTTACTCTGTTACAAGTACTATCAGAATAAATGCTAACATTTTTCTAAAAAAATACAGTTCGTTCTGAATATAACATCTCAACAAATATTTTTACTTGGAACTTAGTGTGACTATGGCTGAAAGCGGATATTTGGGTTTGATTTGATAATTATCATTATCGATAAAATCGATAAATTAGATTTAATAATTATCATTATCGAAAAAACACAGTTGAACGTTTGACTTTGACAAGACTTTGAAAGAGGCACGTTTGCTGTTCGGCACAAATATTTAGTACTAACATGAAGGAAAACGCTTTCCAGGTTTTTTATGTTAAAATTAAATCAAAACTTATGTTAATTCAAAACAAATTAATATAAATGCATGTGGCTCTGAAAACCTGCACCAGATGTGAAAGGATTCATTAAGCATTTAATTCAGGCCAACCCAGAAATGGGCTTTATTTACTATAAATAGAAATAATATAAATGGATTCTAAGCAACAGCAGACCCAAATGAAGATTTCCAAAAAATCCAGATTTATTAATACTTTATGTTGTTCTCTTCAACCTATTTAGTAAACATAAATCGCCCTTTTTTGCGCCATATATACTGGAACTTTTGTCATCTAGCTTCCACAAGTGACCTAATCGACGTGTGCAAAACAAATTTTTGGCATCACTGACTTTTCAAGCAGTATACCAAATCAATATTTTTTTATGCTTAAATTTGAACCAATATGAATTGTTCCAGATTAAGAAGAGCACAATGGTGAACGAATAAAAACCATCATAGATAGTGTGATGGGGATCATGCGAGGAACCATGGCACTACTCTGGTTGCTGGGTTTTACGAGCGCGGTGGGAGCTATTAAGGTCGTCATAGAACCTTTACCCAAAGGTAAGTGTTATTTAATACATATAAACTATTAATTTGAATGCAAATATTAATTTAACCCAATAAGTGATTTATCATAAAGTGTAAGGAAAAAGTTCTTCGCAATTCTTTTTAATTAATTGTTAATTTAAAGAAACACAAATAATAGACTTGATCGTCTGTTAAATCTCACCAATACAATAAAAAAAATATTGGTCAGTTTTTTTGCCTTTAAAACATTTGTTAAGTGCACATAATCTTTAGCTTTAAAAATAACAGCTCAACAGTAGCAGAGGAAAAGCAAATCGACTCAAAAACCTGCCTCATACCAGTTCTAGTTCTTGTGATTGCGCACTATGAATACCAGATCAAATCAGTCTTCTAGAGACTCGGCTTTTTTGGCTATTCTCGACGCCCGTGATTAACAAGGGCGAAAAATAGGAGAGCAGTTGAAAAACAAAAGAGTCACTCTTTTAACCTGTCGCTCACAGAGAGTAAACAGAATCGAGCGCCGAACTTAATTTGGTTTTTTTTTACACTTAAAGCTGAGTCTCCCCAAGTTCTCCCCTAGATGCTCGGCCCGAGCACGACCGACTTCACTTTAGTTTCGTTTAATTTCCTATCTTTCTTGTCGTGACGTTTATTACACTCACACCACTCCACTTTTGTTCTTGGTACTAATAACCGTTTGGAATTAATTTTTATTCGCGCCTCCTCGTCTATTTTCGGCGTCCGTTGGACTCTTTATTGTTTTCACATTAATTTACAGTCAACAGCTGCGGGTAACGCAGATTTCTAAGGAGTTTTTATCTGCCTTTAGTATTCTTTCTTTTGAAACTGAGAGCTCCTATTAATATTAATTAAAAGTTTGTATAATTGAGTGGATTCGGAATTGTCCTCCGTTGTCGGGATTCTCCGACACAGCATTGTGGTAATAATTAAAAGTTGAGTGTCGGTCTATTTTGTGATTTTAGCGATGACTTTTTTAAACAATCACTGATGCCCATAGATTCTAAGGAATATTATTCCAAGATTATACTTCCAAGATTATTTACTAGCAAGCTTCAAACAAAAAGTAGCCAGTGTATCCACAATGCAGTAGTAACAAGCTTATTAATCATGAAATCGAATAAAACAATACTGGTTTAAAAAGTTGGCAACACAAGTCACGAACTTAAGGTACAATTAAGAACTCGCCGTCTGCATAATAAAACACGCAGACGCATTCCTTTGCCCGAATAATTGCTGCGAAATAAAAATGTTTTCACATAAACTCCCTGTTGGCCGTCTAATAGGTCTTCGTTTTGGGAATAGTATGAAGGTTTTTTACAGTGAGTTTAATGTCTAACCATTGTTTCGGGCATCGTTCTTGACATTAAAGGCTTTTGTGAATGCTCTTTTTAATCTTTAAATTATTAACATTCACCTGTACTCAAGTTTAAACTTTATTATTGATAGACAAGAATAACTGATCTAATCCAAAATACAAATTGTATGTATATAAAATTTGCTTTAATAAAAAATATGCAAGCTTAATCCGGTCGTTATTTAATAACCGCGAACACGTGTTCTTCCTATACTTTGCAGGAATGTCTGTCCTCTGGACGATAGAGATTAGTTAATGAAATGAATCTTCTAATGGAAATTTCTATTTTAAGTTGCTACAGTTATAGTGCAAACTCTGTAAAATATATAAATGTGAGTTGCGAGTCAATTCGCCACTTGTATAGCGCTAGTCGATCCAATGGCTACTAAAAGTGGACTCCATAAACATTTGGCCTGAACGCACTATCAATCAGGCACTGCGGATGTTTGCCGATCGCGCCGACATTGCCCCAAATGTAGGTCATTGGTTCGACAGTGCGAATCAAACCTGTTTTACAGAGGAGTGCAGTTCACAGAATACATGTTTAGTAACTACAAACTGGAAGGTGATAAGCGAAACAAATTCTCTTTTACTGCAGGTATTGGACGCAGAGAGAGCGTCGGTGGCTCAGTGGTGTGGACTATCGCCTTCCTACCGGGTGGGCTGAGGTTCAAATCCCGACACGTACCAATGTATTTTCGAATTTTCGGAAATATATGTACGTTATCCGACGCTCTTACGGTGAAGGAAAACATCGTGAGGAAACCTTCATACACGCCTACGAGAGATTCGAAGGTTGTGTGTGAAGTCGTCCAATCCGCACTAGGCCCGCGTGGACGACTAAGGCCTGTACACCCTATACGGGTAGGCTCGTGCCCCTCGGTGGGGACGTTTAATGAGCTGATGATGATGATGATGATGATCGGACGCAAAATGACCATAATGTTCATCACTAGATTATAAGGTCCCACTACAAGGATAGGTCTTTTCACATAGCACGACTATAGGAAGGTCCGTGAACGATCTTAAATACCCAGTGCGGATTGGTGGATGTAATGACTCTCATAGTAAGATAGTAGCTTCGACCGACGGTTTTATGTGCCCTCCGAAACACGGAATCATATTTCTTTTCACACAGTCAAGTAATTCAGCGCGCAATTACCTATGCTATGCTGTGCGAACAGGTCTATGCGCTAAAGTGTGCTGTTATATGTTGATGATAAAGAGTATTTGTGGTGACGTGAAATAGTATTGTAATCTGCCGTCACCTTATGGCATTGCACTAATCGTCTGCTGTCGCATTGAAAACAAACGTAAAACTTTCTTGGACTTAAGTTACCTTCCCATGAATACATTATTTTCAGTTAATCATCCTACACGGGTTCATTGCAATGGTTGCTCAACTTACACAGTCGTCATCCCGCAATGCAATAACGATTACGCCATCGAGGCCTCTATTGTTTCTTTAGTGGGGTTAAAAACGTCGTCAATATAAAATAAATTCTCCAAATATCCCAACATGTTGGCAACTTGTGGCTAACATTAGCGTGTTTGTGCCGCAGGCAGATCTACGGTCGCCAATTAAAAACTGTAGATGGCGGTAACATATCGCGGACATTTTGTGCCCTCGCGTCCGTAGGTACTATACAGGGGGCTTCATTTTAATTTTTCGTTGAATTTAACCCAAAAACCTATTTTATATTCGTGCCATTGTATCAGCAAAATGGTAAAAATATTAGAAAGTACAATGGGTATACTGAAAAATAATAGTCTCAATCACAATAGTTTCACTTTTTGAAAGGTACCTATGAACCAGACTAAGGGATTCATATTACTAGATACTGTGACTTAACAATTAACATGCCAAAATAAAAACAGCACTCGCCACAATTGTCTCCTTTGACTATACTTATTTCATCATCAGAATCTTCATTACAGCCTAAAATGCCCACTGCCGAACGAAGGCCTCTCCTAATAGCTTTCACGCGGGTCGATCCCGTGATCTCCTACCGCCATCTTAACCAGGTCATCAGTCCATCTGGTTGGGATCGGCCTACGCTTTGTCACTTGAGAACCTTCCCGCCCCATCAGCCATATTTCATTAAACAAAAGAATAAAGCCTCAAATTCTGATATGGTTTAATGAGCAAACAATTATTATTCATTATCTTGCTGAGGATTAATTTGCGATTTCAACATTTCGGTAATATCAAAATTAATAATAGCATATCTACAATTAACAATGTAGGTATGAATATATAAATGATGTCAAAAATATAATCAAAAATGGTGGTTCATAAGTACTTAATAAAACTTACAAGAATATCCATATGTATATCCCAAACACACAAGACAAACTCGTAGCTTAAATGGTATAATTACAGAATTAAGAAATGATTAGATCAATAAAGGTGACCCAATTACTCGTACAAAGGTAGATTAGTTAATTTTTTATAGTTTATGAGTTTTCGAACGCTGAGAAATCAATAGTAAATTCAGTGTGTAGTTTTTCAAATCACTAAAACTTTCATTAATCGTTAATAATAAATTTTGTATATTTTCATATATTTTTTTAGCTTTTTGATTTGACTTTCACGAGTAGCTGTTTATTTACTCATATACCTGCTTAATTTTTTCAACCTATCGCAGTCCACTGACGGAGATAGGTCTTGCCCATATTGCTTCAGAAACCACAGTCCCGCTTTCCTCATGCAGTCTCTGCTAGGGACCTTCTTTATGTACTAAGTGAACGGGACAGTCAGTGCGTTCACCTGATGGTAAGCGATACACCTGACCATGACAGATGCAGTGTTGAATAAAATAAATAACAGTGAGTAGTCATTATTTTCCATCAACTCTGCTTTGTGCCAATTACCCAAAACGACTGTTGTTAGGCCTCGAATACCCAGTAATTTGACTAGCTACAGTGCCCTCATCCCGAAATACAGAATTGCAAAACACGAATATCTGGTTGATTTTAAGGCTGAGAGCCATCTGCGCTCGCCAATTGTCCGGTGAAGCTGTAAAGGTCATCTGCGGCCAAAAGCAGTAGTTTGTTAAAAAAACGATATCTAGCACTGCCACCGCAGTATCAATCCGACATACGTTATGGACTCACGCTTTTTCAACTTGTTAATCTGATGAGCAATGGCGGTAATTTTAGTTCTCTAAACAATATAATGTCACTGATTTTCTCTTTGAGTGACTTTTGATTTGTGAACTAATCCTATAATGCAGCAAGGCACATAACAAGTAAATTGAAACTGGTTTTAAGTCAAGATATATAAGTATCCATATTATAATAAACGAGTACCTACATTTGACCGTAAACCTTGAATTTCTCATAAATTTGCTAATGGAAAGTAATTAAAATTGAATTCGCTTTAATAAAACTTAAATAGGCTTGAGTTTTATTTTTATAACAGAACATCAAAAGGATTTTAAATAATAGAACAATATTAATGAAATGTAATTAACTTTAAAAATGAACGGGTTAATCTTGTAACAAACACTGAAAATTCAAGACTCACTCTTTACAGCATTAAATAATTATTTTTCATTTCATTCCGTATAACGTTAAGCAGACAACATAAATCTAACAAAGATTCTGAGGAGCTTTTTACTTAAGTTTTACGACGCGCCTGAGTTTAACGGTTACGCTTAATTACATTTGTACTGTTCTGGGTAATTTCATGGCTCGCCTTCACGTTTGGCTACATTGTTTTAAGTTGATATTCTTCACATAAAAGATACAGCCACTTGCTCCCCAAAAACTAATTTGGTCGACAGACACAGATATTACAAAGTTCCAAAGATCCAGTCAGATACTTGCACAACAAAATTGCAAATTGTCTCTCGGTTGCTACAATAAAAAACGTAATGGACTTTCATTTGCATTTCATTATAAAGCTAACAATGCTTGAGTTAAACTTGATAACTATTTCAAATTACCGTTATTAAATTTGTAACAGCCATAAAGACATGTTTAAGGATCATCTTCGTCGAAGTTAAGTATATAACTAGCTTGTTATGTGTTTGGAACACATTATGTACGTAGCTATATCTTATACTCAAAGTAATGCGCAAGAGTTTGTCAATATAAAATAACAAAGGGAAACATTTTAAAATACTAACCGTCAAAGGGATATATGAAAAATAAAAAGTTAACTCTGATGTCATCTCAGAGATTTACACATAATAAAAGTCCACTTAAAAATATACTAATCTATAGTGAAGACCTGTAATTGCCTTAGTTGGCATCTTTTTATTGTTTTAAAGCTGTTGATCTTTCAAATCAATATATAATGGCAAACCAAGACTCAGTCAACTCAGACTATAAAAAGTTTTTTGGAGTCTCAGCCCAATCTTTACGGGACTTATTACAAACTTACTGACTCGTGATTAGTTTTTGGCCAACTGTAATCATCTTTGCTTATGTTTCTAAACTCTTTTAATGATATTCGTCAGGATAAGCCAATGCCAGAAAAGAGCTGTACAGCAAAATCCTGAGCCCTACATTATAAACAACAAACAATACATATACAAGACAATAATAAAATTAACACGATGCTACCCCAATTTAAGTAACGCCTCTTAATTTATCCGATGGGATGTTTATTTTGAACTATCAAAGTATAGTCAATGATTCTTTGCAAAAATAAATACAAGTTATAATTTTGATGCATATCTATAAAAACAGTATACGACAGCCAATACTTAAAAATACTCTAACACTTTACTTCAGAAAAAAGATGGCAAAATTGCATAAGTTACCATTGAAATTCGGCAACCAAATGGATGTTGACACACAAAAAAAATACTTGTCGAAAAACACCGGTTGTTTGGAAACACTCTGTTTTGTTTGACGAGGGTCCCAGCCGAGGCTGGGGTGATCTGCTGGGACAAATGACGCATTTCATACGCCCGATTGACGCCCAGTCGCGGGATACCACGAGCTAGAGACCACAGTCGCTAAACTGACTGCCGGAGTTGCCAATTTATTGTAATAAAACTGTCTTTATTTGAAGCATTAAAATCAAAAACAATTAAAGAGCCTCGATTAGCCTTTTTATCTATTTCACTAGAAAAATATAAAGGTTAAAATTGAGTATTTTTATGTTCATATTACGAGTATAAGCTGAATGACCAAATAATTAGTTCCGACTCAAATCATGGAGGCTCAAAGGAATGTTAAAAAAGCAAAGTTTGAGATTGAATCACAACCAATAAGGTCTTTTGTGTCGGTATATTGTATACAAACACACCCTTAGTATGTGCAGTCGAATTGGTTTTAATTTAGTTGTGCTGTAATTGCAGCAAGTGAAAAAAGTGTTGACCTATAATTTTCATACTTTTCGTATATACTGTACTGTGTTTTAAGTTAATGATAATAATAAAACTAGACAAAAAACTGGTATTGTCAGGAAATTTGAGCTTTGGCAAAAACAACCAGTTTTATATTAAGTAATAATGCTTCCACTCGTTGAGTAACTGTGAGAAGTCCATAAAACTAGTGCATCATTAAAGTCAATGAACTGGGGGTGCAGGGGTGAAGTCTTTTTCCAAAAAGTTTCCATGTTCCCTCCACACACGATTGACGCTAACAGCAAACCTCTTCTAATCGTAAAGTACTTTTAGATGCACAAAATTCGCTTTGTGAAGTCCTAAGCCAGAATTCGGCCACTTTGAAAAGAATCGTTTTTCCATGCAACGCAATATCTTTGAACTTCCACGTATAGTCGGTTTGTAATACATCGGTGATGCTTTTAAAGCTTAACCCTAATTCAAGATTATTGCTTATGATTCTAACGTTATGATCTGATTAAAATACTCAAAGGTGCAGCCAGATATTTACTGTATATTTGAGTAGGTTTTTTTTGTATTATTAGTATCTTTTACATATCTTAAATTTGCTGAAACGAATGCAAATATCCCAGCTTCCTTGTTTTAAGACTTTAAACTTAGGGACGTGCTCTAAAAAAACGAAATATTTTCTAAATACACCAAATCCTGTCCTTATTTCCATCAATCAATGCATGCTATAATTGAAGAAAAGCTAGTTCAAGCTATTCACTCAAAGAATTATAAATATGTAAAGTCACCATTTGATTTTTATAAAACAAACAGCTTGCTGTTTTGACTTTTTGCTCCGACTTATTGGCAACTCCGCCTATTAGACAAAGAACATTTCATAAAATGCATTAAGCTCACAGCGTCCCCTCTAAGCTCATCATTTTCACCGGAATGTTGCCTCCTGATACCATTTTTGCTTATCCACGACTCGGAAACACAAATGTCCTTTAGGAAATGAAGGGAAAATCGACGCTGTAAGGTTCCCGTAGGAACACAACAAACGATGATTAACGTCATTTACACAGACAAATGTTTATTGTTGGTGAATACTGCAAATAGTGACACTAGGCTAGCTATCTCCGGTATCATGAAAGTTAATGAGGAAATAGTTAAGTAAGTGACTTCGAAGGAAGGTTAATGCTGCTGCGAATATTGCGTTTGTTAGTAAGGCGTCCGTCAGAAATAATCTTAATTAAGTTCATATGTAAGTTGCTATAATAGTTATTGGGCTCTAAAAGTATATGAATATCTTTAATATAAACGCAACTGCTATCGTAAGACAACAATAATAAATAATCTGTCTAATTTCAAAACATTGGAAATTATTTAAGTAATGATAGAGATGTAGTATATCACTTTAGGGCACTGGAAATAATGCTGAATCATATTACCTTTGAAAGACAATATTGTGTACGCCTATAAAGGGTTTATGTACCAGCCCATAACTATTATCTAAATACTATCCAATGTTGTGTATATATACTGTTGGTGTACCTTTTCAAACAAATAAAGATCGTGTAAGTGTAGGTTGGTTATCTTATTACGAGTACCTACTTTTTACACCACAAAAATTATACTTTTTGGTAAAGCTTCTTGACTGAAGGAAGCATTATTGTTTAGGGGTCATGTAACTATTATATGGAACTATTCACTAGAAACATTGCCTGTAAATTTTCATTATATGTCTGTCCGTATTCATAACATATCAGAAAACAATAATAATATCTCCAATTGAGAATATTACTTCCAATTTCGCGAGTAGCATGCCCAGGAAGTATTTACATATATTTCTTAACAAATATTATAATATCGTCTGAACACCGTCAACTTTGCTAAAAAGTCCCGCTCGTAGATATTTCTCCATAAAAACAGAAATGATCTAAAAATAACGAAAACCTTTCAATCTCGCGGAGAAACAAAAGAAATTAGCTGTCAAACTTCAAAACGCAGAGATCAAGCGCCCTACCAGAAACAATAGCGAAAGATCTCATTTCAGTCCCAAATACGTTTCCGATATTCAATAAAACGTCTCAAACGGGATCGTATAAAGCGCTATAGATATTCGCGGTAAGCATTTAAATATCAATATGCAAACGAGTTTCTGCGTTACAATCGATTTTTATCATGGTCCTATTTTGAGGTCTTTGTTTTCGGAATAATGATATGTGCTATTCCTTTAACGATATGAATACTATTCATTGATAGTTTTGACACCTCAGTAAATTTCTATTGAATAAAACAAGATATCATCAAATTAGCCTTTTCGGATATGTATGTTTCAGAATGTTTTTTGTCAACTTAGCTACAGAAAGTACACAAGTTTTCGTAATTAATATCTTCTTAATATGGACGTCAATAGACTTCAGCTGTCCTTAACAGCTCAAAATAGTTATTTTTATTTTGACAGATAAATTAATTTTATTTATAATGAAATTTTAATTAAAGAGTTAACTAAATATTTTAATATTAATGTTTTACTGTTAATTACAGTATAATTTTTATCCGACTGCACCAAACTTGAGGAAGTTCCTAAAATGGACTATAGGCAACAGTAACCATACATGCTCAATTAACTAACTTATAAAGTTATAATTAATAAAATACACAATAAAAATACTCCCCTAGCTTATAATTATTATTATATTATATATTTTCAACAATTTCAACATTATTGTTTATTGTGTAAAATAGAAAATACGTCTGAGACCTAGATTTAGCTAACGCCGGGGGTCAGGATTCCAGTTAAAGAATATCCTACCTATGATACCTATGTCTAGTTAGCCAGTTTCACAAAGGCCCTAGGTTGAAAAAACACGCATAATGACAATTTATTTACTTTGATAAGGGTAACGTGGATCTACCAGTCAGCTTTGTGGTCTTATTTATAATAAAAGTTAGTACAGTTCCTAAAAATAATAACAGGTCCAAGTATTTTATGTATATTTATTTGCATTAAACCCGTACACTCCCTTTATGAATCATACCAATATTTAAGTGATCACATGCCTACTCACTATTCTCCACCTTCCCTTATTGCAGAAGTTTTTCTACCAGTATTGTATTGAATAGACGACGTTTATACCCAAAACATATAAATGATATTAATGTTCCAATATAGGTAGCACAACATTTGATACGACATAAAATTATGAGATTCACGTTATACGATATTTTCGCCCATTGTTAAATTATCATGTTGTGAGAAGACCTACGAAACACAGTTTGAATAAAGTTATATCTGTGTTCTCGTGTTACAGAAACAGGATATTATTATATTGCTCTGCAAGTTCAGCGGTCTTGGATGGTGGATAACCTATTTCTTAAATACCTTTTTTTATGTTGTTATTTATATTATAGTTTTTGTAAGCGTATGCTTATCACAAGTATTTGTAATAGTTGTATTCTTGTAAATTACCTTCAATTTACAAAGTACGTTAAAACTGAAAACTTTGAAACATTATTTTCTGCTAGAAATACATAAGAAGAGCAAGATCTGTTGGACTGGAACTCGGCTAATTTTATAAGTGACAAAATATATAAGAAATCTCTTCATAGTCTATTTTGGTCACTGACATGCTAACATACGAATATTTCATTAGATCTTGCTTTCTCTATAAACAACTTTAAAGAAAAAACAACACGATGACAAGAACAGATGCTACATCATCACATATAGTCGTGTTAATATTTACGGTCACGTAAACCAATACTGACTCTGTCAACAGTCGCCGATTTATTCGATTTGCGCGCATCCCTTGTCGTCCTGCAAGGAGGTATACTGAGACCGCTTAATGTATTCCGGACAGCAAGCTCTGACCTTTCAATATCATTCGAAACGAAACCGTCTGCTTGGAAAAAGGAGCCGATTACCCTTGTTACGCACAAATAAAGTTTTCTTCTCATTGGCTCGAAGATAAAGCAGGGCACAGATTAAATTCGGGTCTTGTTTGCTGTGCGACCCGCGCCCCATGTAAACGACCCTAGGTAAGGAGACAAAATATCATTTGGCATAGCGTAATGGGCTCTGAAGAAAGGTTGCTTTACGACTTCTTATTTGGTATCTTGTAATGAGTTTTGCAATGGCGAGGTCGTTGTAAATGTTGCATCGTTGATGTTTACATAATTGTATTTTATTTTTTAATGCAATTCTCGTTATTAATATTTGTAAGCCACCTTATGCTAACGGTCGTACTTTTACTGTTTTGGTATATAACATATGAAATTTTTCAATTGCTGTATTTTAGCCTTGAAAATTTACCTTGATGTACGGACTACATAATGATTTACTACTTTTATAAACTTTATACATACTTAACTTATCCAAAAGGAAGTAATAAAAGAAACGTATGTACATAATAGAAACATATTTTAAGACAAAAGGTTACGCAGGTAATATAACTGATTATTAAATGCAAAAACTTAACATCTTCATGTCACAAGTTAGTTATTTCAGTATCATATCCATCTGAAATAACTATTAACTTAATTATCTATAATTAAAGATTTAGCGACATGAGTACCAATCATATACATTTAGGTTTATAAATAAAATAGAACAATAATCCCAAAATTAAAAGACAGTTCATCACTTCAGTCCAAACCTCAAAATTTTATAAAGCTGAGACCCTCCACTAGAAAGGATCGCAAAATCTATTTGCCTTTCGAAACTATACCAAATTCTGAGGTAATCCGGTCACTTCGAATCTGGCCGTGGGAAAGAATACTTGTTTTGTTCCCGATACAAATACCGTAGACAGTTTACTGTTAGCATTTCTGAAAAGAAAATATTTTATTTCTATCTATAGTACTATCCTTTATACGATATTATAGTATCCAAGTTATTTACTTTCATTAAAGACAACATTAAATACCCTCCAAGGCTGCACCATATATCAAAATTAGATAACTATGTTGTAACAATATACTTTTATCTTATTTTCATTATGATCAATGTATTGTACGATTACTTTCATTAAATATTAACTCATAGCAGGTTACTGATCGAGTATTATATTCTGTGAAGTAAGTTTATGAATAGATTATAATGTTATTTACTTTATTCTATTATATTTATTCAGCGAGGGGTTTTCTAATAAAAAAATTAAGATTGATTTAAGATTTTTTTTTTATTACGCTCTTTAGAAAAATGTTAGCCACAAATCATTTTTTCTATCAAATAATATTTCGTTTCTAACAATAATGAATCATAATTAACTTTTAAAAGTAAAAGTAATAAAATAAAAGTTAGCCAAAAATTGCTCATTATGAATCAAACATTATTAAATCTTTGTAAGTTAGACTTAAACTCTGTAAAGTTTCTAAGTCTTACAATTAATAGTAAAAGATGTTCTTTTACACACTTGAATAAACAGCTATGAACGAGAACACTTTGGACTTGGTAACAAACTTGTAATTAGTTTAGCCAATCCAAGTACAATCAAGAAATATCAATAAATAGACGCCCAGGGTAATTCTAGTCCATAGGTTCAGAGAAATGTATTAATTGACTTTCCAAAACTAAAATGTCTTGCAAAGTTTTTGGTATCGTCTCCAACTAATTTTAAAGTAAAATATACTAACAAATGAAAACTCGTGAAACACTCAAAATTATGGATAACTTATACATCTTTATTTAAGTAACTAGAACTGTTATGGATTGTTTGCTAACTTGGTGGTAAAAAGATTATCCTATTCTTTACATTTCGGTTCTAATACTAGTCACTAATTCACTGTATGGACTCACTAGCTTGCGAGAGGTCCATTCTGTATTGCAACCTTACCCACGAACATTGTTAGATGTTTACGTTCTAGGAACGAAGTAATTAGTAATAACTTGAAAAAATTACTTAAAAGTAATATTCAAAGTATGCCAATTCTGGTAATCGTAGGTACGTAATACTATGGTTCACAAAAATTTTTATGTTACTTCAAGAAAACATTTTTAAATTTCTAAAATCCTCAGACCAACGGCTTAACTTTCTTTACGAAGCACAGGGGATTCTGACGATGTATTTTCAATCCCACATGCGATAACAAACCTGGAATCAAGCCATTATTATTAAGGTTATCATCAAGAAACACTCTGACGACTATATCATCTAGCAATATTATAATTACATCATTTGGGAAGTTAACAAAAGTCTGCAATTGGATGTTTTTCAATGTCATACACATAGGTGACATTGTCAAAAATATAAGAAGCATTTTGCGCGGAATTAAGGTGCTATCCACATTTAATATTAATCACCTTTAATATTAAATGTGGATAACGAAACACCAATTTATTGAAAAAAAAAATCAAAAATCAAATCAAAAATTGTTTATTATTTCCTGAATAATGTTACAATTATAATATGTCGGAATCCCCTTTTAAGCAGAAATTGCCTGTACGTACGTACGTACGTACGTACGTACGTAGTCATATACATACATGCATGTATCCATCAAGTTACTAGGTTTACAACAATATGTCTTACAACAGTTTTACATTTAAGTCATATATATACATGCATGTATCAATCAAGTTACTAGGTTTACAATAATATGTGTTACAACAGTTTTACATTTAAGTCATATATATACATGCATGTATCAATGAAGTTGCTAGGTTTACAATAATGTCTTACAACAGTTTTACATTTAAGTCATATATATACATGCATGTATCCATCAAGTTACTAGGTTTACAACAGTTATACATTAAAACGAGGAGTTTCCGTTCGCCGTGCTAATCCATGACACAAGTATTTATGCAATATTGCGCTTGTTATATGTTTATACATGTGTGTATGTGTGTGTGTGTGTGTGTGGTGTGTATATGTGTGTGTGGTGTGTATGAGAGAGATTGTAATAATGTTTGTAGGTGTGTAAGTTTAGTTCTGGATATTTTTATAATTTTGGTGCTGTATTTACATATGCATCTACATGAATATGTTTCCACTGAATATTTTCCATTGAACTGTTATAAATAAACATAAATTACGTTTATCAAAGGCTAAGTTTCGTAATTAAATCATACCATATTACTATCAGAAAATAGCCTATACAATATATAAGGTACAAACAAACTTGTACAAGATATCGTTGGTAAGATTAAATAATCGGCGTCTGATTCCGGAGGCCGGCCACGTTCAATTAGGGCCGCGTCCCAGGGGAGACTCGGATGATATCCCGGCCCACCGGCTTGACCACAGTTTACGTGTAATGCCCTATCTAGTTCGGGTTATCTATACTGAAGAAATTATGAAAAGTGGCGATATAGTGTAAGCGATTTTTGCTATTATTGAGACGTTTACTTTTTCCGCCTCTTTTTAGTCTTGCCGTTTCAGCATTGTATTTTTAGATCGCTGTTTTATTTGGATGTCGTATATTTCAATCTCATTCTGAATTTAAAACGGATTGTTCTACTGCGCTTTTCGAATTCTTTGAGTTTCTGAGTTTAAAATCTTTGCTATTGAAAGATTCCAACATTTCACAAAAATGGACTATACCCAAAGGAGAATTGTTATGTTCCTTCTTGAAACACGCAAAGCGTTCTCCATATGGCATCAGCCTCTCGCTCACCTGCTCGAGTCCGTCAACATTTACACAAGAAGATCTACAATTCGCAATCAGGGTCGTCTAAATTTCCAATGTAAGGCAACAACTGTCCGATCCCTGAACCTTAGATTGTTCGTCCCAAACATAAATAGTCTGTGACTAACAATGAATAAGCAATGCGACTAACAGCCAATTGTTCCAGAATAACTTGAACTGAATTGTGGCATGGGATTAACTACTCAGCCTGAACATTCGAAACTTCCACTGAGAACGAGATCATTCCCTCTAATATTCAATTTAACTTTGACACTTTGCCCATCTAACAAAACCACTGTCAACTTTTGTTTAAAGCATTATTCTGTGCTATTCAGAATTATAGCTTAGTACATTCCGATTGAATTTAATAAAACTGGCTTAAGTACACCTATAAATTGGATGCAGACACAAACGTCCGTTATATTGACAGCTGCGGATTTAAGTGTTTTTCGAATCACGGAAATATGTCATGATTCAATCAGTACTTAATGTCCATTTTCGCTTGCAAGCTTGTAAGTTTACCAAACTGGAAAAATGGCTGGCATTGACCTCACTTAGTACCTTCTTCGTTAAATTAAAATCCACGATCCCGGATGGGTCGGTAAAGCTAGGTCGTGTATATTCAGAAGCTTGCTCAACTAAGATCTGATATCCCTTTACAAAGCAAAACCTTATGTGGTCATATTGGCAACATTTTACATTGAATGGTTTTGGGCGACAACGTATAGGCGTTATACTTACATTGCATTTGCCAATATTATAGGAACATACGTACTGCCATATGTGTTATTCGAACACGCCGCGGTAATCATGAACTTGTACCATCTTCGAGGAGTATGGTGCATAAGTTATGTAACAATTTCCCCCGTGTAACTAAGTCCACAACCCTTTGAATGGTGATTCAAGTAAAATAATTATTGAGTATGTGCATGTGTTTAACCTCAATAGATACACAGGAGTTTCCTACTTACAAGCGTTTAAATGGAGAACTTTACGCAAGATGATGATTTACCGAAGTTTAATACTTACGAGTACTTAATACTCGTACGTGTGAGGCAATTCAATTTGAAATGNTCGTTGATTCTTACATGAAGAGAGTTAGAAACGGATAGCACTCAATACGATAGATCATAGATTTAGAATTAGCGCGCTACGCTGTGATAGATAACGCTATCCTTTAACTCAATTAAAGTTTCTTTCTAGCTGCCTAAGACTTTTAAAATTAAAGACTTTTAAAGGTAAAAGTAATAATTGACAGTGACTACATGCAGGCTTTATGCGTTGAATATAGAATGGCGACAGAGGCTACCTAAATTATTTTTCTATTCCTATGTACCAAAAGAACATATGCACCCTAAAACTAAGCATGTAAAATACGCAGGTAATTTGAAAGTGCGACGCACGCTGTGTTCGTAAATACTATTGAAAAAGGTTTAAAAGAGCTCAGGTGTATGGTTGAAAGGGCATACACAATGCTAGGGACAATATGTCGCATTCCCCGAATAAAAATATCGTGCGTCATAGTTAAATGTCGACGTCAGCTTCAAAATACATTCAGCACATGTGACGTCACAATTTGATAGCGGATACAAATATTTTTTTTGTAATGTATATTTTGATGTGGTTTTTGGCATATAATTGGTTTTCTATCCAAATTCTGGTTTAGGTCTAAGTTTAATTTTTAATCTCGAAATTGATTGCAATAGTGATTTAATGATGAAATATGTTAGTTATCATTATCACCTAGTGCTGAGTAAAAAAACCCGGAACACAGCCATGTTATGGCCAGGTAACTAAAACAACCTAAAATAGTGTCCCTAATTAAAAGCCGATTAGTTAAAATTTTCTCGGGTGAAAGGCGCAGTGCGGCATTAAAGGAGAACAATAATTGTCTATCAGTTGTTGGTTTCATTCAATGCCGCTCTGTTATGGTCAGGCGTATCACTTACCATTGAGTGAGCGTCCTGACTGTCCTGTACACTTTGTTACATAAAACCAAATGTGAAATTTAGTTTATCTATTGTCTCATTTCTATTATTATCTAAGCTAGTATCATTAAATTACCTTTTAAAATAAACTGAACCCTTGAAAACTTCATTGCTTTCTATAAGAAAATCCGCTATTCATTCCTCAAAATTTGGAATTTAGTAGAAGATTCACGAACGCTACAACCAGGGAATGTACTGATCACACGGAAGACAATTCATTGCGACTTGTATATAGCTATGTCGTTCACAGGAACAAGGTTCAGTTGCGACAGTACGAAGGCACAGTAAGAAGCGTTGTGGGGAGCCAATAACACGCGGTCGCCATGGCAACGGTGCGTACGCCCGAGGGGTCTTCTCCCCTAGATCCTGTGAGGGCTGCCACCACCAGAGAAGCAAGATCCGTAAATGCGAAACAGTTGTAGTGCTTCCTATGCTTGGATCAATTTCAAGGTCTATGTAGACTGACACGTATTATTTAGTGCTTTTTGGTACTGTCCTTGCAAAGCAGCATCTTGGCATCCAAGGTGGTGATTGTCAACGACGGATTATCACATAAAGTAGTTTTTGTTTTAATACAGAAATTAATTCGTCATAGTATACGAAAACATTATAAAGATAATTTGATTTGCGCTCTCCATATTTTGAAACAAAATCTTTTTTCAAGTAATTTAATAGTAAAAGTCTTTATTTATCATGTTACAAGCTTCAAGGTAATACCAAATCCAATTATGCGTTTAGTTATATATGCTTCAACCCGCACAAAATTTGAAAATAAAACGTTTGATTTACAGCTTGTTGATAAGGAAAAACAAATTGAAAAATGAATCAAAAAAGAAATGAAAAATGTTATTATTAAAATGTTGACGTTTTTCCTTTCAATAAATCTTGTTTATCCTTAGCAAGTTAGCGGGGAATATAATTAGATTGACTTCCTTGACGACAAAAACAATTGGTATAGGTATATTTAGATACGTAGGTATACACGACTTCTTATACAAAGTATTGCTATGTGGAACTAAAGCCTCATTATGCCAATGTCTCTTCTGTTCTAAAATTAAATTTTTAGAGGTAAATTAAAACTATTACTGGCTGTCAGGGAAATCGAATAGGCTTGAACTTAGGGATAGATAACTTTTGGATTAAGATCTAATTATATCATTGACTAGCCTTTGCCCGCGGCTTCGCTCGCATTAAATTCGGGATAACACGGTACTTGCATTTATCACTATACATACGATTTCCCCTCCCTCCAACTTTGAAGGTTTCGGGGTCAATTTAATTTTTTTTTAGCAAAAAATATGTTATAGTGAGCTAACCTTAAAAGATAGACATATGCTGTCGCGGACTTTTTTGTAGACCATTAAAAGCAGAACAATACTCTCATACATGACTTTTGTGTAACTTTAACCGTTTACGCAGCGTACGCAGCGGAAGCTCCAAGTATGAAAAAATACCCCCGATTTTGAAACATTCTTCATTGCTGCTCCGCTTCTTTTACTCGTAGCGTGATGATATATAGCCTATAGCCTTCCTCGATAAATAAGCTATCTAACACTGAAATAATTTTTCAAATCGAACCAGTAGTTCCTGAGATTAGCGCGTTCAAACAAACAAACTCTTCAGCTTTATATATTAGTATAGATATGAAAGCAATAAAAATATTACTATGGAATTTTATTGAACCATGTACTTGATAAATTATTCCCCGCCCATACGTGCAGATACACCAACTTCGGGTTTCAAACGTTGGAATGCACAACACTCCCCAAATCTAAAGCAGTGATTCAATTATGAATTTGTTCAAACAATACCATGATAAATTGCATTATTTGCTTAATGATATTGAGATGGAGCACGTTAAAATTACAATGTCATGAGGGTCGTATGATTATCAAGTCGAAGTGGCAATGTACAGAGAGCGAAGAACGGATAACAGACCCGCAACCTGGTTGACTGATGTAGAGACGTGCACAGAAATTATAAGCAGGGTATGCAATGAAAGTGATACATATTGCAAAAATGATAATTATTTTTTTTTGTCAAATATGGAATTAAAGCTGTAGGAAATAATTTGGGAATAAGGAGGGATCTTTTAACATGATGCAGATTTGTTGGATTGTCGGGTAACACTTGTTTGTAAAGCAGTTATTATCAGAAAAGTTTATTGTCACTACTTTTGTAACAGTATTGTCATTTATCTATGATGTTATGTAGGTATAATTACAGTTTGTATTGCATAATGAGAATATTCGGTATCCGTTACAGTTCTTTATATTCCTTTATCAAAAATAAGTGTCCACCAAAATTTTTAAGCAAACCAAATTTGAGTCCCTAGATTTAATCCCTCAAATTGTCGTAATAGGTCAAGTGTCTCTGTATAACTGGGGCTCGTAACAAATCCGGGTAAATCCTTTTAACGTTGTGGGGGTACATAAATATGGATGGTGAGAGAACTGTGACAGTTTCACTGGGGTCCCATTAATTTACTGGAGTGTCGCTCAGTTCTCTCTTCGGCTTTCTTGGTATCATTCGTATGTATTTATTATAATAAATAATCTGTAGTGCTAAGGATTTACATTTTGTGTTTTCTATTTTAAATTTAAATGACGCAACGCATTCTATATTATCCATTGAAGAATAGGTAACTATTTATTTCAACGTCCACACAGCATTTAATTTTTATTGTAGGTAATACCTGTACGGTGAAGGAAAACATCGTGAGGAAACCTGCGCACGCCTGCGATGAGATTCAAAGGTTATGCGTGAAGTCGGCCAATCCAAACTAGGCCCGCGTGGACGACTAAGGCCTATACACCCGGCACGGGTAGACTCGTGACTTCGGTGGGGACGTTTAATGAGTTGATTATGATGAATAAATACCTGTTAGCTTTTCAAGTGTATATCTTTATTTGGCGTCTTGGAAAGTAACTTAGGACCTCTTGGCCCGATGGACCGACTACTCGCGTATGGTCGTTGATGGAAGCTGTATGGACAGAAGGTGAAAGAGGGGAGACCTATGTCCAGCAGTGGACTACGATAGGCAAAGAGTGCTTTTGGTTAAGCGCTCATTGCCTACCTAAGAAAACTTTATGACAAATACATCAGAAGCATAATTCATGGTAGGTATTGTCGTTAGTTCAAGTTAAGGGATGGTGCAAAGTCAACATTGCATTGATAGTTTTTACGATATTATTTAAATCCATGTACATAGCTTTTTCTGCTAAAGCCTTTCTCTGGTTTTAACCAAGTAGTTAATTTGAAATTATGCGCGTAATACATAATGTGCTTTAAATTTTTCTTTATATATTCTCTTAACCTTTAAAGGAGGGGCACTTAAATCATCTAGAGCTTAGCAAGAAGCGGCTTTTGCGCAAAGGTTCTACTTAGTACAGCCATCTTAGAGTCTTTTTGCTTTTACACAAATCCGCATTTTGCGGATTAAAAAAAAATTGACGCTCGTTATTTCTTAACATTTTATGTTTTACTTATGTGTTTTCCATCTTAATATATATTTTAAAACACTACGAGTTTTGCCATATCGCAGATGTCGCCATACAATTTTCAATTATATGTACGTTTAGAATTTTCAATGACTGTGATTTATTGTTTTTATTCGTTGGATCAAAAATAAATCTTATAGTAATGAAAACTTAATAGGTAGGTAGGTAATGCAAATAAGATGTCAGGTAGCCAATTAAAGGTTCTAAACTGTTTATTTATTTAAAATCAATTTAGGTACCAAAAATATAATAATGTTTTTTTTTCAAATTCACGACTCAAATAGTGAACAGTAGTGGTCGGGGTAGGCATACGTGGGGCCAAAGCATTTTTCCAACTTTTGATCTTTATAAAGAAACACGCGGAGGATGTCAATAGATATAAAAATTATAATGCAAATGTATAAAATCGGATTCTGTCTTTGTTTTATTCAGAGGTGATGCGCTTGCAACGACGCTGTCAGCGCTCTACGGTAAACTCCTGGTGGTCATGGGAGTGGCGTTCCCCATGGCTGAAGTGATTTCTACGTACATTCCACCTTCTTTTTATGAGGTAAGAGCCTATTTTTAATTAATTAACCCTTTGAACGCCAGGAATCTAGACACAAAAAACAGTCTATCAGCTGTTGGTCACCTTTAATGCCGCTCTGTCATGGTCAGGACGAATATGTCTGTTTGTATTGGTCTGGGTGTGTTCTATGTATTATATAAGAAGATTAATCCGTTGTTTAATAGTCATTTACAGGATAAACGTAGTTTGGAACTAATGGCGCTGCTTGAAAGTTGGTGATTCACCCATTCGACCCATTTGGGTTGCGGTTGAGAGGTCGGCTGCAACACAAGGTTCGGGTTCTATCCACGGCAGTACAAACATTTTTGTGCATGAACATGTAATGTCTGGGAGATTTCTATGTATAATATGTTGTATTTACAAAAAAATATATAAGTATGTTTATCCGTGTTTAGTTCCCATAATACAGGCTTGAATTGTTTAAATGTCAGTGGATATTTATTTATTTATTAATACGGTTGCGAAATGCCGTTTGTACTAAATCATGGCTCTCCCACATTTCATTTAATCTGTTTGAAATAATCACTACTTACATTTAACGCTGAATAATATATTTCCTTGGTCCAGTCGGTGCCAAAACGAATGAAATTAAATGAAATGATCTCGGCTTCCCAATCGACAGGAAGCCTTATAAATTATCAACAGGAAGTATTTATAACTTTAATAATTTTTAAGGATGACTGTAAAGGGCTCCGTATAATATTGGCTATGAACAGCTGTATGGCTTGATATTGTTCCATGACATGATTAATAGGGATCGAAGATCCGTTTGCATACTTAGTGCAATCGGGGCAACGATCTTGCTATCGATTCTCTTATGTAGGTTAGTATGTTCATCATCACTACTAGGTAATAGCCTCGGTACTGAGTCATCGAGGTAGGTACCACCGCAGTGCCAAATATCGTACTGTGAAACAGGAGTGTTATACACTTTTCTGTATCGGGATAAGGGCACTGTAGCTAGTGAAATTACCATGTAGACGATACCTAAGATCTGTTGTCCCGGGTGACGTACGGAGTGCGGCATCGATGGAGAATAATAACTGTTATCAGGGGGGCTACCGCCATCTCTTAAAATAGTGTTACAATAATATTACTTCGTCTTTTCTGGTACAAAAATGCTGACGTATCATTATAACAATACTGTTTTAAGAGATTGCAGAAACCCCCAGTTGTTGGTTTCTCCTTCAATATCCCTCTGTCATGGTAAGGCGTATCACTTACTATCATGTGAGAGTCCTGACCGTCCTGGACACTGTGTATCATAACAAAATTAGCCTTTAACGGCCCACTACTTCGCACAGGCCGTCCCACATACCAAAGCTATGTTATACATATATAGCTAGCTTAGTATGTTATTAGGAATGAATAAAGGTTTTCCTTATTACTTATTCGGTTTTTAGGAACCGTGACACTGGTGCACAATTTTATTATTTTATGTACCAAGAACTTTGTAAACAGTGATGCTGATTACAAAATAAGTAATTTATTTGATACCAGATTTAGTAGTCAGCTTTATGATTTCATTACAAGTACTTTTTTCTTTCTTCCTTTCTATTTTCCACATGTAAAATATGATACATTTTTACCATTGTTCACAAAATTTATCAAAGGTAGCGTCAGTATTTGTTTGCACCACACTAGCACTATTCCAACAGTATGTATATGTTATTAACTAAGTTTCCCAATAGTAATAATAGTCATAATATAATAATATAGTTATATAATATAATATGTCAGGAGTGATTGATTAACACTATAGTGCTAAATGAGAAAGTCCACTTTAAGTGACGCCAGGATAATTAATGACTTGGTTTGACTTGGATATTTTCTCATCAGATTTATCCACTTATACATTTTTATATACTTATGCACGGTAGAGGACCCATCATTAATTTAAAATAATATTATGTGTAGTGTAATGATAAGTGTATCTTCTATCATTAGAAAATTTCGGTCCACTCTCGATCATAGGAATTTCTAATAGCACGTCACATACATCTTTTGTTGTCAACTACTACCAGCCATTTTCGGATCGCCCCCACTTTTTTCTTTCCAAGTTGGATAATTTCACTAAGTAAACAATTGTATTTATCAAATGTGTACAACTGATAATGCCGATGATTGCTTGAGTCTATTTTCGAGTAAAATTGGAATAAGTTATGTTAACACTGTAACTATTTTAACGCCAGCGACACCCATGGAAAAGAGTAAATTTTGTACTGTGTTTGGAAAAACATTTTTTATAGCAATGAAACTTTTTTTATAGCAATAAAACTTTTTGTATAGCAATGAACCTTTTTTTATAGCAATGAAACTTTTTTTATAGCAATGAAACTTTTTTTATGGCAATGAAACTTTTTATAGCAATGAAACTTTTTTTATAGCAATAAAACTTTTTTATAGCAATGAAACTTTGGATTCCTGGCATTTAATGGTTTTCATGCCTTCAATCAGCGATCCCACTACGAACCATTTCGATAGTTGTTAGCCTTACATGATTATTTACAAAACATGCGTTTAAGCCATGAGGCCTTCAAACAATGTTTAATGTGTGACAATTTTAGGTAGGTTATCCTAAGGTATAATTTTAAAGGGCGTGATTACATAAAAGTTTATTTTCAGGGATTCTACCTTTACCTGTACATCGGAAGTATGGTATTTCTACTATACATGTATGCGGCTCTGGCGAGGACAGGTCACGATCGAGGCGGATAATACAGTTGTTGCAAGTAAGTGATTAACTGGTTGCATGTATTCTCTTCTGAACATACAAATGGAATTGAAGAACATAATGTTCAAGATCGTCAGCGGATATTTATTTGAAAAAAAAAATGATCTGAAAATAACACATTCCTTTGCGAGCTCAAGTCGTTTTTAAATTGCGTCATTATTCGCGGTAATACGCCAAAGGTCTCAAGTAGCGAGTCAGCAAAAACTGCCGCCAGTAATTTCGACGCTCAAAGGGCCGTTATTTGGTTTCACTCGTTTCAACTCGCTAAGAAACTTTATAAGAAGAGCAAGATAAAGTTTTGCCGCAGCACGACCGTCTGGGAAGTATTCTACTATTTGCAATTCGTGTTACCTGACCATTGTAAGCTTGCTTTGGGTTTAAGTTCCTTACTGTGAATTTAGTGCTTGAAACGGTATCGAGTGTACTATTGACTTTGAAATTGTACGCAAAATGTGCAAGTACTGTCCATTGTAACATAACTATATTTTCTCTAAATTTGTAGTTTATATATAAATATATATTTACTTATGCCAGAATTACAAAAATATTAAAAACGTACACTCCAATTTTATTGATGTTATTTTTAACTTTTCGGTGCATAATCCAATATTTGTAGTATGCTAGTGTGTAGCTATTAAATAAGCTACCTTATTTAATAGCCCCATGTTTTTTTCTCATGCTTTCAAGATAACATAGCCGCAAGTTAAAGTGCTCTAGCAAAATATATGATTTAATGACAAATCTTCGATTGATTTATTTTAAGATGTCTAAATTACCATATCGCCGTGTATATACATAATTCAAACCTGCTTAAGGTTCATAATCCAATAAAAACAGATATACGGAAACCGATTTAGGCTAAGCTCTCCGAACAAAAACAATGCTTTCACGTGTGACATAATACCTACTTTTCCTTGTTTTTCTGCATATTTTACCCTTGTTTTTATACTCACCCTTCACAAGTCGCTCGGATAGGTGGAAATAGGGTGATTTTTTCACTTCAGCCGCGCGAATTTACATTTGTTATCCAAATGACGTGAAAAGTCCCGGTAGGCGGTTTACTAGCGGTTTTTTGTAAATTATAAGCTGTGGGTTTCGCACAAAATGCAAATGCACGCCGGCGATACCCGCTGTATTTACATTTTCATTGTGTGCATTGGGACGTTCATAATGCACTAAAATTGTGCATAGGCTCCGCTAATTTCATTTAACGCAACGTTCACAAAGGTTTATTGTACAATTTAATGATACTGTGTTTTATTTAAGTTAAAATTAAAGAACTCTAGCCGTTCAGTAAATAAAGTTTGATCAATGCAAATAACTCGATATGGAGATAAAAATTGGGATGGTCATAACATAAAGTTTTAACGTACAAGTTTATGCCACTACATTGAACTTTCCTGCGAATTCGGATTCCTTAGCTTATTTTTGTATTTCGAATCACGTTTATTTATTTTAGCCAAATAGCTATGATTGTGTACAGCTGTTATGGGCTGGCCGACCAGACAGGCAGCGAAATAAATGGACTGTTACTCTAACGGTCCATCATATTAGCGCCGTAATCTTGTCATGCGCCTAATCACACAGGTTCACAAAGAAATATCGTAAGGGTCTGCAAGGGTTCTGCTAATCTCTTCGTGTTTATTATATTTATAGACTAAGCGTCGCGGTATAAGATATTTTCTCGCAGCAAAGCGTAGCCTATGTGTTAGCTCTGTGACAATTTTTAATGTTGCGTCTAATGTTTAGACGCAACATTAAAATTTACCTATATACTGATAAAAATTGCCTTAAAGTAGTTAGAATAGAACTATTATTTCTTCCTTACTTTTCTATATTATTATTTTATTCAACAGAAACAGACTCAAGTGCGTCCCCATCGGAATCCGATTCGTGCTCGTCGCGCACAGAACGCAGCACGGCTACCGGAGCCCGGATTCAGCCCCAACTCGCAGCGAAGCGACTTTCCCTTGGTTTCGCACTCACCACTCGCACACATCACTACGGCAGTTTCTACCTGAGAATGGGAGCTGTAGGTTAGTAGTAACCTCATGTAATGGCATTTTGACGACCCATTTGGTGTAGCGGTTGAGACGTCAGCTGCAACACCAAGGGTTCCATCCCCGGGCAGTACATACATTTGTGTGCATGAACATGTCTATTTGTTATGGTCTGAGTGTTTTAATGTATAATATATAAAATACATATTTCAAAAGAAAATTACATAAGTATGTTTATCCGTTGTTTAGTACCCATATACAGGCTTCACACTTAACTTGGGGCAAGATGGTGCTGTGTGAATGTCAGTGAATGTTTATTTATTTATAATCACTACGGCTGTTTCTCCCTGAGAATGGGAGCTGTGGGTTAGTAGTAATCTCATGTAAAATTAAAATGTTAGCCAGTATTTTGACGATAACATTATTCGGTTTTAGGGTACTGGCATTATCTTTCAAATAAAAAAAAATTGAAAATTGCACGGATGTCCGTCATATACAGGAAAGCTGTGGAGAATTTATTGCTGATTAGTGGGTGTTAGCGACTACCATACTTAGATAGTAGCTGGAACCGACGACGGCTTAACGTACCCTCCAAAGCACGGAATCGTCTATCTTTTTAGACAATCAGGTGATTCAGCCTGCTCTCCTAACCATACTGGTATTTCATTTTTGTGTTCAGAAATTGTTTTCCCGCCACCGAAACAATCGTCTAGCAGTCGTCCTAATAAAAAAAATATTTATGTACGAAAATCCGTGTCCTCCTGTATCTTGGGCTTTCTCTCGATGTTAGTTTATATTTACAAAAAAATAAAGAACGGATATCGATTTCGTCAAATCATGTGGAGTACTAGCTGACTTCTCAAATATGGGTTGTCAAAAGCATACTAGAATAGAATAGAATACTTTATTTCGTAATCATAGGTATTAAAATAATGTAACATTTAGTAAGTAAGTATCACTATGATCCACCAAATAGGCATACGAATTTATAAAATATGATACATCACAGTTAAAAAGGGATATAGTTCAATTTACACACATATTAACGTTTAAATAATTACATCAAATAGAAACATTAATTTACATTCTTCTTCTCTCTACTTACAAAACATCATCAAAATATTCATCCAGTTTATAATAACATTTACTTGTCAATAACTTCACTAAAGTAGTTCTAAACATTTTGTCGTTAAGTTTTAAAACATATTGTGGAAGTTTATTGAATAGTCTCGATGCCATGCAAATGACACTCTTTTTCAATAATGCTGTTTTGCAAATTTTACTTTCTACTATTGGTTTACGGGGACGAAGGTAAGTTGTAGTTAAAGAGTCTGTCATCTTAAAATTATCTGGATTGTTTTAATAAATAGGCAAGATTCTAAAATGTACAAACACGGAAAAGTCAGCAATTTCATGTTTTTGAATATAGGTTTACAACTATCTGTATTTTTTATACCGTAAATTGCTCGAATGCATCTTTTTTGAGCTCTAAAGATTATATCTCTATATTTAGAGTTGCCCCAAAATATAATACCATAGCGCAGTGTTGACATAACAAATCCGTGGTAAGCAGTCAAAACAGTCGCTGTGTCAGCTACTTTTGCAAGTTTATATAGAGCAAATGAGAACCTATAGAGTTTTTTACATATTTCAACGCAATGAGACTCCCAAGACATATTACAGTCTATTAGAATACCTAAAAATTTAATTGTATCTACATTTTCCACTGTAACTGAATTATAAGCAATATTTAAATTTAATTTTGATTTCCTTTGTCTGAACTCCATGATTTTAGTTTTCTCCAAATTAATTTTTAAATTATTTTCTTTCATCCAAGCAATTATATTTTTAATGGTCCTGTTAATTTCATTCTGGTACGTTTCCAATAGAGAGTTTTCAACAATAACTGTACTGTCATCCGCAAAGAGAACCATCGGATAGTCACTAGATCTGGGCATATCATTGATGTAGACAAGAAACAACAATGGGCCCAGCACACTTCCTTGAGGTACTCCGTATTTTAGGATTTTTTTGCTCGATCTATACTTCACAGTTTTCGCTGATGTTATATAAGTAAGCTCTGTGCACTGAGTTCTATTATCTAAGTACGACTTTATTAGGTCTAATGCGATTCCTCGAATACCATAACGGTAGAGCTTATCCAATAGAATGTTATGATCAACATGATCAAATGCTTTGGAGATATCCATAAAGATAGCACTTATTGATTTAGCCTCATCCATACACAAAGTCACTCTATTAACCAATTCATATATTGCAGAATTAATAGACATTCCCTTTCTGAAGCCTTTTTGCTCCTTTACTAAAACATGATTATTTTCAAAGAAGGTATAAAACCTATTAAATATTATTTTTTCAATTATTTTTGAGAATATTGACAGTAATGCTACCGGTCTGTAGTTATTAATATCTGTTTTGTCACCTTTTTTGTATAAAGGGAAAATAATAGCTGACTTAATTCTGTGGGGGAAAATTCCTGTATGAAGAGCCAAATTTATTATATGGCATAGTGGCCATGCAATTATTTCAGCGACAAACTTGACACTTACTGTGGAAATTCCATCAGGTCCTTCGCTTTTGGTATTTTTCATAGATGTAATGATATTGTATACTTCACAAGGCGTAACAGGAGCTAGAAAAATGGAACCACAGTGGTATGGAATTTTAGGTACATGAGAGGACTGTTCACTTTCGGTATTGAATTTAAAATGACTAACATAGAAATTATTGAACGCGTTAGCAATATCTAATGGATTCGTGGTGTTTTTTCCATTAATATTGATGTTAGTTATAGGTTCGACAGGTACGCGTGCTTTCGTTTGGTTAATTATTCGCCACGTGTCTTTAGTTTTATTTTTTGACATTTGTATGATTTCCTTGTGGTATCTACGTTGCGCTAATCTTATAATGTGTTTTAACTTTAAAGAGTATTTTTTTAGTTTTGTTCTATAGGTACTGTTATTTTTATTTAATCTACATAACCATAAAAGCTTTCGTTTATTTTTGCAACACAGCGTAATGCTTCGAGTTATCCATTTTGGTTTAGTATTGGTAGTTATTTTAAGAGTCCGAAATGGGAAACACAAGTTATAGAAGCATTTGAAAGTATCATGAAAGTAATTAAAAGCCTCATTTACGTCTTCAGATTCAAAAATTTCATTAAATTTGAGCGCGCTTATACACTCTTTGAATTTACCTAAGTTTTCTTTACAATAGTCTCGACGTTTTACATTCCAGAATTTCAGAGAACAAGTTTTTTTAACTGGGCATTTTAATATCTGAGCAGTGTGATCTGATAATGCTAATTCTACAATTACTCCCTTTGATCCTTTAATATTTGTGGCAATATTATCCAAACATGTTCCACTCGCTAATCTAGTGACTTCACGAAATTGCAATTTTAAATTATAACTTAGTAATCTATATTCGAAATCTCGACTGCTCGGTATATTTTTAAGAATATCTATATTAAAGTCTCCACATATAACGATTTTTTTACTTTTACTTATTTTCTGTAAGATTAGTTCAAGCTTATTATGAAAAATCTCTAGATTAGACCCTGGAATTCTATACATACATACTATGATTACACTGTGATCTAATAATTCTAAAGCACAACATTCGAATGTCCCTTTCACTGACACCTTTTTTATTTCTTCGTTTTCTTTGCAACGTAGGCCGCCTCTGACCATAATACATGCTCCTCCCCTCTTTTGATCTCTACAGAAACTGGCCATTAAATTAAAGTTTGGCAATGTTAAGTATCTCTTATTTTCTTCTGTCATATTATGTTCTGTTATACATATTACATCAATAGGATGCTTATTTTGAAGTTGACTAAGATTTACGGACAGTTCATCACTTTTATTCATAAGCCCAGATATATTCTGATGTAGTATATAGAGATCACTGTAAAAGAAAAAGCTGCGATTGTTTTTCTACTTCTTGTGTGGACTCGGTTTCTTGGTACTCAGTATTCTGCATAGTTCCTGTATTGTTAAGTTGTGTTGTAATGAATTCGTCCAAATCTTTAAGAATGCATCTCATGCCTTTTTTATTTATCTTTCCTGTTATAAAGGAGAACATGTCATGAGTAAGATTTTTATTAGAATCAAATACATGAATCCCATTTTGGTTTTCCAGGCTACGATAAAGTTCATTATTAAATTCTTCAACTCTAAAATTGAATAATAATTTTCCGCAAACGTAAGTAGGTACAGCTAGTATTATATTTGTATTTGAAACTTTGCGTGCTTGCTCTTTCACATTTCTTATAAGTTGAATTGGGTTATGACAATTTTTAAAGTCTGAATCACCAATCATAACAATGCAATAGTCATTCCTTGTAAAGCACTTGGTCTTTGACTCTATGTTTTCTATAAGTCCGTCCACCGTGATGTTGGGGTAAATATAATGACAACATTCCATATTTTGAAACAAATCATCGGTCTGAAATATTTTCGTTACTTTCAGTTTGCTATTCGATGATATCATGCATAACTTATGGCTTTTATTCATGGTTGTAGGGTTTGTGTTCTTATTATTATAATTACTCTTGGGAACATTATTGTAATGATTAAGTGTAATATTATTATTCGAATTATTCAGGTTTTTTGTTACTGTGTTTTTCAAGTGTCTTCTACTAGCCAGAGTGATGTCCAGGTAAGGTTGACTTAGGCCCCGAAAGACATTTTCAGATTTCCAATTACCCTTTTTTGGTAATGGACACTCATTTTATATTCATTTGTAAAGATAATCATATAATAGATAAAATTACAAAAAACTACATTGTATTAACCTATTACGCTACTTTTCTTTAAAAAGGTATCAACCGTCTGCCTCCCAAAAGGTCTTTCTGTTTCTTTAAGAGTGCTCTTTGCCAAGTTACTATTAGTTTCCTTCGTTAGCGTATCGCTAACTTCTCAGAGGATTTACGAGTGCTCAAGACGTAAGCTCTGAGATTAGTTCGGAACAAGTTTGCTGGCCATTCACACGTTATTCGGCTGAGTACTGACCTGGTTTGCTGGATTTGATCTGATATATTGTCTAGGCAAATATTCTTAAGCTTTTATCCGCCTGATCGTTACTTAGGTATACTTAGTATTTTGTTTATTTTTTTAACATTTGCAGTTTGTTACCAAATCGCAAGATTTGTCCCGAGATTTCAGGATTCCGGCCGAATTTTGCAATCCTATTAAATTCACTATGCGTCCGACGTTGCAAGTATAAAAGCCGCAGTGTGTATAGTATTCTCGTACTGCATGAAGTCTTAGTAATTTTCTATGAATTAGGATCTTTTGTCCGGTCTTGTGGTTTTATCATCTGGTAACCCTATTAAAAGGGTAATGGAGGATTTAAATGATTGGCCCACAAATTATTTTGATTAAAATTGTCTGTTGTGTTTAAAAAACACCATATATTTTAATAAAGTATCAGCTTCTTAATTTTCCCTATACTTTGATTCCAGCATTTGGAATTGGCTCGATGATTTACTCCGGCTTGGAATTTGGCCAGTACTGGGAACTGGAACGTAACACCAACTGCCATAACGTGCTTCTGGCGCTCACTCCCGCCACGAGGATGGCCTTCATCTTCATACAGATGTACTTCATCTTTCTGAACAACGAGGTCTGTATATTGGTTAAATGGTTAATTTATCTTTGGTAGTAGTTTGATTATAATTTGTGTAAGACTGGTCGCGATGATTAAAAAAATCTACCTTAATTACCTACAAGTCAAAATAATTTCTGTACTACGAGTGTGTATATCAATAAATAATAAGATAAAAAAAGTTTTTTAAAGAAAGTAGGAGGTAATTTTTTAATCTACAGAAATCAAAATATACCTTCGCCTTCTCAAATCCGAGGCCAAATTACTAAAAATACTTTCACGTTAATACTTAAATTCTAGTCCCTCTTTTGTAATTGCATGAAGGGAGTTTAGATAACATGTTTCGAACACCTTTTCGAGGATCGATCGTTTTTTACCAGGCAAGAAAGTTACTGATATGCCATTTAGCCGTGAATCTTGTCTATTCTTACTTTAATAGCCTTTGTCAGTCTAGTACTGTCCTTAGGGTCATCTTACTGATAGAGAAAAATTTTGCCATAATCTTCACACAGGCGGGTTGCAGTGAGCAGCGCCTCCAAAAAGTTAGATTAAATGAAAAAGCACTGTCAGATTGTCACCAGTTCTCTGCTGAATCTTTTGTTCCTAAGCCGCCTCACGGCATCCACAACGAGACAATTATGTTCAAACCTGCCGTCACGACAATTCATCCTATCGTTTTTCAAATAATATATTATATAAAAGAAAGTTTTTATAAAAGCTCAAATTTCTGGAAAGTGCCCATCCCCCACACAAATTGTAAAGAATAGAGAAAAAAGATCTTCAGCCCACCTATCTAAAACCACCAAAAAGGTCCCAATAATAAAAGCAGGAAACTCAAAAAGCTTTTTTATAGTATAACATTAACGACGCCTCTCCCGCTTACTTACTTAACTTTCTGCGTAATTTTTCGTTTCAGATGAAAGTGTACAAACATAAGATAGTGGCCAGATTCGGGCTTATGCACATGGTGGGGACTAACCTCAGCGTCTGGCTGAACGTGCTCGTGCAAGAAACAAAACACGAAATACTCACTTTCTACGATCCGGAGAACAAAACTATCGGCTTATCCCATCGGCTTGGTAAGGTTTCAGTGTACTAAGAGATGTAGAAAACTTAAATTTACCCATATTAAATAATATGTTTAACTACTTTTAAACTGATCTCATTAGGTCATACCCAGATTTTCGTAGAAAAAGCAGTACTAACGTAAATGAATACGGAAAATAATGAATATTATAAATTATAAAACATTTGTAGTCACACCACGTACCGCCCATTGCATGCTTACGTGATCCCGTGACAGCATATCAATCAATATTATTTTCCATAACGAACAAATTGTTTGAAAGTACTTATTAGGTATTTCATCTGTATATGCCACGGTTTACCAGCTATATCTGCTCAATAATTCTACCGTAATTGTCTACTGTCAGTTGTTTTCTTTGTGCAGTTAATTAAATTATGTAATGAAATCGATCATGGGTTTTGTCGCCTTGGGACCGTTCAAGTATTACGTAAGGTGGCATCCAATACAATCCAGAGATCCTCTGTAAAACGTAAATTAAAAGGGTCGATGTAGAAGTAATGTTTGACCAGACAAGCCCCTCCAAACATTTTAATGTTGAGAATTGCAGAAATATGCAACATTTAGGTTCCAAATTCTATTTAGTTTTTGAACAACTAAATCACATTTGAAGTTTATGCTAAATAAATAAAAATGCTTTTAAAACAAAGGTTTTACTCAGAATTAGGCTGCAGTAAGCATCAAATGCGGATATAACATTTAGTACAAGTTTTCGATAATTGGCTGAAATTAAAAAATGGATCCCCAATTTGTTTAATTTAGCAAATTTTTTTTCTCGTTTACAGGAGAAACTAATTCTCAAAACAAGAATATTTTCTTTAAACTATTTGATTGTTATGTTTCAGCGTTCCAAAAAGCATTCGCATCGTTGACAACTGATGTTCCACCTTCGCATCCGGCTGCAGCTCATCTACGTGTACCTCGGGGTCTGAAAGGCCCGCACCATATTTTCGAGTGTCGCCGAACCAATATAATGGGGTCCCTGGTCCAGGATGCTTCTCCTTTTCTTTTCCCCTGTACTATCGAATACTCACTGATCTGCGCAGCGATACTCTATGTCATGTGGAAAAATATCTCCAAGTATCCATCGAAAGACATTGCCGCTGCTATTGCTAAGGCCCGCATCCTAGAAGGTTTGGCTTACAAGAAATCGCCACATTTGTACAGTGTTGACTGTGCCAGAGCGCATAAGGGTTTGTTCTTTGGAATCTTGGTTCTCGTGCTGACTATCATATCACTCATTCTTTTCTTCGTGCTAGTGTCAAAAAAAGATTACGCCACATTAGCTGTGGTAGAAGTGAATGTCTGTGAATTGGCACACTATATGCAATGACAACATTTGCTAGTTTAGCTGGTATGGTCTGTGTTAGAAAGCTCAAGTACGATGGCAATCGGAACCTCGAATTGGACAATATCCTTCTGGTCGGAGCTCAAACCGGTATGTTTATTTATGGTACTTTCACAATCATCGGCGGGCATTTTACAATTGAGAAAAACACCATACTAATTTTGATAACTGCTCTGTCATCTTTGATTCAAACGACATGTCAGACCATGTTTATATTAGACGCGAGCCGAAGGTCAGCCAAAACTCCGGAACAGTTAAGGAAAAAACCTGGCAGAGAAATAGTCACGTTTCTTCTTGTGACAAATTTAGCCATGTGGGCCATAAATACTCTGGAGAAATCGCGCGCGGAATCCCACCCGGTGCAGTTGCATTTCTACGGACTGTGGGCTTGGACGATCATCACGCATGTTTCTATGCCGTTGGCAATTTTCTACAGATTCCACTCGACCGTGTGCTTGTGCGAGATATGGAAACGGGCTTACAAGATGAAGCCAGCTTACATGTAGCGACTCGCCCGCAGATACTAAGGGACTCCCGAGTTATCTGAACATGAACTGTTGTAGATTGGAAACAAGATAGGGAGTGGCGCAATTAGATGTTAGTGCCATAGATGCCAGTATGCAGGTAGATATTTAACTAGCTGTATAACATGAGGTATTTCGTGTGTTTAGCCATAATACTTGGCTGTAAGTGTAAACACGTTAAATTGTACTCAACATTATTCCCTCACAGTGCACTTCTGACTAAATCCAGTTTTGCAGTTGACTGCTTTAATGTTAAGTTATTGTATTTAAATATTTTAAAGTGTTATTTATTTGTAGCTTAAAATCGCTTTAACTATAACTGAACTGATACTTTGGTGATTTTGTAAAACAGTATTTTTCAATAAACGGGTTGGATTTGTATTGATTTTAGCGCTTAAATATTAAAATGTTATATTTTCTGCTATTGTAGATTGTTATTAAATAATCTGACTATGAGAGCGATGGGTTATTGTGTTCATATTTTCATAATGTTTATATTAGGTGTAGATTAGAGTTATTCAAGCAGATTCGTATGAACATTCCACTTTATGCAAGTTTTTGATTCCGATTAATTACACTTTCATTGCACTTTGGATATAAACGACGTCTTCCATTAGGTTATATTTTCATTTACAGCACATTTTAGTATTTTTTTCCTGTCGAACAAATTTGGATGATTTTGTATTTTTTCATTGTTACAGTGGGAACAATAATCGACCTAATCGTATTTTTTTGAGGATTTTTGAGCATGAAGCTACGATCAAAACTATTTCAATAAAGATAATAATACTTTTACTATAAATAACGTAGAGAGTTTTGTAGCAATATTTTTGCGATGAAATGTAGTGTCAGTATTTTGGATAAACATTTTTAATTTAGCAATATATACTACAAAGGACCCAGTAGTTAGGCAAAAGATGACACCAAAGTTTATATGAGTAGGAAATTTTTGGAGCTTATTACGGAATAGTGTCCATGAAAAGTATGATTATTTTAAGATGCCTTAGACCTCCTTTGGGAAAATAGATCACAGAATGGTTATGATTGATCTATAGACTTAGCTATTTCGTCCAGTACATTATTAATTTCAAATGTTTATAATAGATACATCAGTGATAAATAGTTTGACATTACAGTAACAAAGCAGTCTTTATTGTTAAGACGAAAATGAATCTCAAATTTTACAATCATATTTATAATTAATATTATATTTATTTTATATGATAAAGTTTTTAGCTTGCAGATAAGTGCTATATATTAAAAGCACGACGTATAATATTATAATGAATGTAACCGTAGTAACTCTATTGCTCAAAATTGTACGGTTCAGTAAATAACATTTACCAAAACTCATAAATATTCTTAGCTTCACGTCAACAGTTTTCTAGAAATAAGATTCATTTACTATAATGTTAAAAAATCTGTTTTAGTATTCCTAGCTTCAGTATATAGTTGTGTTACGCCCCAGTTTCTGGAGAAGGTTTCAGAAAACGAAATTTTTTGATATTTTTAGTATAATACGAGTAGTATGTATAAGTCTTATACACTTTTTGTATAGAGGAAATATTTCTTCTTTATTATGTAGTGGACGTTCTAATACTCAAATATGACATTCTAGCTTTAAATTATTGAATACCAAATTAACTGTAATTAAGTGTGTTTGCAATGAATGGGTTTAAACAGCTTTGCTTGTAGACACTATCCAGTACAATTTATTTCTTATGTAATAAATTATTCAACTGTAGCTTCTTTAATACGTTTCTAAGATTTTAATATAATTATTGCTTCATAAATATTCTAGTGTACAGAAGTATATGTCATTTCAATATCGCCACTTCTATTCATAATATTTATATGATTTATTTGTAGAGTTATTCAATTACACCTTATCCGGATGTTGTCAGTAGCTGTCTTCGTGTCAATGGAAATTAATCTTTATGTATTAAACGGAAAGTTACTCTTGATACTTCACATTCAGAACCTTTTAAAATGGCAATATGTAAATAACAAATGTTCAATGTAGAGTTTATTTCTTGTTTAGTTCTTACATGTCTAATAACCTGTAAATACCTATATAGATTTTATCTTTCTTGTTTGCAATGTAATTATAATGGTTATATTTATTAAATCCATTATACCAAATATTTGTTAAACACCTTATGATGTTTAGGTCTATTTTATTGCATTTTTGAATATTTTTAAAGGGCTTAGTTTTGTAAATTAATAGTGATATTAGAATAAAGTTTTTGACTATATATTTGTGACCTATTTATTTGTTTAGGTGAGACTGTGGTTAGTTCTAAGATTGTCTTCTTGGATGTTTAAAGTTAAAAGCGAATAAACTTTCTTAAAATTATATTGTAACGTTTTTTATTTTGATTGAGTGGCATTCAAATTGGCATTTTGTTGCTTGGTTATGAGAAGGTTTCTTTATTTATTTCTTTAGGACAGCCAACAAACTAAACGCCAAACAATTATAAACTTAAATCTATAAAAACATGACTGTAGTATTGCCTTAGTTAAAGGCTGCCACGGCATGCACTACCAAATAATAGGTCGTTGGAAACGACAGAACGCTTAAAATCTTAAATTTCTATATTTAAATTTACAAAACACATTAATTTACGGTTGCCAAGTATCTTTCATGGACAGACATTTGACCGCCACCACTCACCTGATTGGTAAGTGATAACGCGGCCGAGGATGGATCATGAGTCATGACTGTCTAGAAACAGCCTATTCACTCTTGCCTTAAACAGTGCCAGGTTGTATAATATACTTATTTCCTTTTTTTTCTAAATACAAACATAGTATACATAGAAAACATGTACTTGGACACAAATGTTTGTACTGCCCGGGGATCGAACCCGGAACCCTTGACGTACTAGCCGAACTTCTAAACCCTTACGAACCGGGTCCGTTTAATAGATAATCTTTTATATGACGTCTCCCGCAGATGCCAGAACTGACACAAAAAAATAGAAATTTAAGAAATGATTTAAGTGCCATACATTTTCTTATTTCTTTATACTAAGGAATCTATCAGATTATTAAAGAAAAATTGGTCAATAGATCTTTGTCGTTGAACATATTTGTATTAGGAAAAAATTCCTTATATTCTTTTGCAAAATGACAATATATGAAATAAATACACTATTAAATGTAAAGTTTTTGGAACGTAAATGAAATGAAATTGGCATTTTGTTGCTTGCTGATTGTTGATCAACCAAACCTGCAACCGAAAGCTGCAATAAGTGTACAGGACGGTCAGGACGATCACCTGATTTAGTGATACGCCTAACCATGACAGAGCGGTATTGAAGGAGACCAACAACTGATAGACAGTTAATATTCTTCGTCAATGCCTCACTGCGCCCGTCACCCGAGACAACAGATGTTAGACCTCTCATACCCGGTAAGTTCACTAGCTTCAGTGCCTCATCCCGAAACACATAATGCATAACACTCCAGTTTCACGGCACGATATCTGGCACTGCAGTGATACCTACCTACACGACTCAGAACCGAGTCTACAGCCTAGAACTAGAACAGTAGTGCTTAAATAGCGCAATCGTCAACCGACCGCACAAGCCGATACGCCTTCGAAGTTTGAGGCCTCGACATTATATTAATTGATCTAAATATTATAGGCGAGCTGCCTCAAATAAATTACGCAACAAGCGACATCGAAAGTATAAAGCCAAGACGTTAAATTTAAAAGCTGAACTATTTATATTGTATGGCACAGTTGCATTAGGATGCCACGCGTAATGCTCGGGGCCAAGTTCAATGACCCACTCGTATGTTTATTTACAAAGACTACTTGAAAATCTATTACTGGATTCGCTTAACGCATAGAAGTTATCCGTAGCAAATGGTCTTGTCTGTTCAAAACTTCTGTCTGGGAAGGAAAGGAAGGGACCAGTTATTTTATGATACTAGTAATTGAATTATAGCGACCAATAGTTGCAAAGTCGGCTAAAACTAGGTACATTTATTTAGGTGGTAGGACTCAATCTGCCCTCCTAGTGAAGAGTGCAATATGTCGAGTTTTTGGATTGTTAGATCTCATATCCTGGAAATTTAATAAACTACAGCGTCCTTATTCCTAAACACAAAATTGCGTAACACTCTTATTTCACGAGACGATATCTGGCACTGCGGTGGTACCTACCTAGACTACTTAGTATCGAGTCTACTACTTATGTACTAGTTTATGTACCTTTTCAAACCAAAACACATACCAATTGATGGATACATGCATGTATGTATATGATTTTAATGTATAACTGTTATAAGACATATTATTGTAAACCTAGTAGCTTATAGATACATGTTGTCAGACTTAAATTATTTACCTGAAGAAATTGTTTATTTGAGGATATTTGCTCAATGTTGTATGTACTGCATTTGTGAAAGAGCGGAGTCCCCTGGTACAGGCAATTTCTGCTTAAAAGGGGATTCCAACATATTATAATTGTAACATTATTCAGGAAATAATAAACAATTTTTGATTTTTTTAAATTTATTTTCACCAATATTTGAACTGCACTGCGATCAAACCTGGAACCTTTGGTGTAGTAGCCGAGATGTCAAACATTTCAACAGAAGGGTCACATGAGAATCTAAGTCATAGTTATGTGAATTCCACCAACTTCTACGTACCGCGCCTCAATAATCCAAAACTAACATTCCAGACCAGTGGACACATTCAATAGAGACTTTAATCGGTTCATGCCCATGAATTATTCATTGTTCAACACGATCGACAGCCCTAAAGAATAACATTGGAACATGAATGCTCGTACATGAACGTGAGCAAATGAATGGTTCGCCCACGGTGATCCATTGATCTATTCGGAGACCTTGACAGTTGGCACCCACAACTAATACTGTGAAACATAACTGCTATGTTGGAAAAGAGGTGTGGTTATAATCAGGATGAAATTTTCATTATAAACTTAATAGGCTTAAATACGAAAGTCTTTAAACAATGCGTCCTGCCTGCAATAAAATACTCAGCTGAGACTTGAATACTTGGGCTTAATAAGCTGATGATGATGATGATAGATAAAGCTTCATGTTTAAATTTGGGTTAGGTGGCGATGTTTGATTTATTTAAATTGCATAATTACTCGTAGTTTAGTTCTGTAGTGAACTGTAGGTAGAGATATAATTTAAAATTATAATATAACTTATGTAACTTTAATTATTTAATTGTATTTTGGTGTTAGTATGTATTTACAAAAAAAATATATAAGTATGTTTATCAGTTATTTAGTACACTTACTACAAGCTCCTCGCTTAATATGGGGCTAGATGGCGCTGTGTGAATGTCAGTGGATATTTATTTTTATTTATAATTGGACACAAGGCGGACGTTACTAATTCGTTTTATCGCATCTCGATCTTGACCATATTTAGAATACTAATGACAACTACTCTCACTGCTAACTGGTAAACTGTCTCTTGGAGTTACGACTATTAGCATTAATACGTACTAATGTGAAATCTATAAGAAAATACTTTCTACTTCTTAATACTTGGTAGATAGGTACTATTTTAAAGTTATTTTATTACGTATGTACATAGTCTAATGAGTATGAGTAATAAAATAATTATCTTTATCTAACCCATTATATACTATTTGGCAACTAAATTTTAGTAATGTTGTTTAAGATTACTATTACGTTTAGAACACTTAAATATCGAAGTAATATATATTCATAAGATTCAATTAAAAAGGCATCCATGTATTTGGAGTATTTATAGCATAAACATAAGTTAATAATATTCATTTCTTTCAAGCTACATTAGTTTCTTCAAATTGCTTATTAATTCATTGTGTTTTTGTGATAAGAGCATAATGTCACACGGTGCTTGATAACACCTTTGAATTAATGCTCAATTGGATACTATCAAAAGAAATTTCAATTAGAACGAAATTACTGAGTCGTTTAAGTAGGTACCACCCTGTGACGTGCACTCCATATATGCTAATAAGCAGTGTATACCCGTGCGTACAGACAATCCGGAAAATCGCCAACATATTAAATGATTCCTAGTTATTCACTGATTTTCTCTACAGATTTGACCATACCCATAGACGATATGTTGTCATCAACAGCACTTTTGAAAAAATGAAAATTATTTATTGTTTTTGCAATTAGTGTCAGTCACTTTGCTTACCCTACTCATAATCTTTGTGCACGCTACTGGTACCACCGTAGTGTCAGATGCCGTCCCGTAAAAAAGAAGTGCTTTGCACTTCTGTGTTTGATGATGAGTGCACTGTAGCTAGTGTAATTACCAGGTATGAGTCCCAGCATTTGTTCTCTTGTGTATCGGGCGCAGTGCGGCGTTTATAGAGGATAATAATTGTGTATCAGTTGTTGGGCTCCTTTAAAAGCCGCTCTATTATGGTTTGACGTATCACTTACTATCAGGTGAGCGTATTGACCGACCTGTATACTTGATAACAAAAAAAATCGTTAACTACTGTGTTTCGGAAAGATGATAATTATGCTAATAGGCTTAAATTATGCTAGTGAACTTAAGTAGGTACTAGGTATTAGGTTGACTCGGTAACAGGCGCATGCAATGACTTCGAATATTTATTATCTATAGTCAATGAATTCTTAAAACACTGTATCTGTCATGAGCAAACCTTTAGGAAGGTGATACGCTGGTATATCTAACTGATAGCCCTGTTCAGTTTCACTTTTATTTTAAAATAGAGATTGGATTCTGAATTATGTTTGTCAATTTATCGCAGCTTTTTTGTAAATATCGGAAGAGATTTTCTTAAAAATATTTTTATTTTTGGCACGGTAACAAAATACAAACCATTCAGTTACAATATTGTACAGTTATCTTATTACTAGATGGAGCGTCGGTGGCTCAACGGTGTGGTAATCACCCTAGGCTAGGCTCGTGCCCTTCGGTGGGGACGTTTAATGAGCTGATGATGATGATGATCGTATTACTAAGTGTTAAATTTGAATTTTGATTACAACCGAACACAAAATTCAAATAAAATATTTCAAATTCACATGAAACATTTTGTGTATATTACAACTTGGAAAATAGCAAAACAATATCTTAAGCATGTCTGACTGTATCAATAATAGCACTAAATATTTGAACTTATTCATAATTTCTTGGTAGTAAGCAGTCTTCTCAGTGGTGTGGACTGTCGCCTTCCTACCGGGACCTGAGGTTCAAATCCCGACACGTACCAATGTATTTTCGAATTTTCGAAAATAGATGTACGTTATCCGACGCTCTTACGGTGAAGGAAAACATCGTGAGGAAACCTTCATGCACGCCTGCGAAGAGATTCGAAGGTTGTGTGTGAAGTCGTCCAATCCGCACTGGGCCCGCGTGGACGACTAAGGCCTAATCACCCTATACGGGTAGGCTCGTGCCCCTCGGTGGGGACGTTTAATGAGCTCATGATGATGAAGCAGGCCGCCAAGCGGTTCCTAGGTTATTGGTTGGTTTTTAGCATACGGCACCATAAGGAAAATAAATCTTTTGTTGAATTTTCTTCACACAGATGAATATTGACGCCAAAAACAAATAATTGATTTACTCTTCAGTCCTTGAAATAAAAAATAAGGAATCAAATATATAACCCACGATACAGGTCCAACACGATTTGGTCTTTAACTTAAAGTGTACATATTCTATGTACATACCTAACTGTTTTGAAACAAATGTATAGCACGAACGAATTAAGGGATAGATTTGAGTAGTAGAATGTGGCGTGTCACAAATAAGCAAGACTAATGATGCGATGCGGGCGTGTTACTGACAGGACGAAAATATATTTCGAACTTAGATTGATTTTGCTTGCTGCAAATGGTATTTTTTACAATTCTAAAAAAATTGCTTATACAAAGCCGGTAGGTAATTCTACCACGGCTTGGCCTTGTAATGAATAATTGTTGATACAAACAAAGCGTACATAATCTTCATCAGCTCACTAGCTTTTGCCCGCGGCTTCGCTCGCATTAAATTCGGTATAACACGGTACTTGAATTTATCACTATACATACGATTTCCCCTCCCTCCAACTTTGAAGGTTTCGGGGTCAATTTCAGATTTTTTTTTTAGCAAAAAATATGTTATAGTGAGCTAACCTTAAAAGATAGACATACGCGGACTTTTTTGTAGACCATTAAAAGCAGAACAATACTCTCATACATGACTTTTGTGTAACTTTAACCGTTTACGCAGCGTACGCAGCGGAAGCTCCAAGTATGAAAAAATACCCCCGATTTTGAAACATTCTTTATTGCTGTAGCGTGATGATATATAGCCTATAGCCTTCCTCGATAAATAAGCTATCTAACACTGAAATAATTTTTCAAATCGAACCAGTAGTTCCTGAGATTAGCGCGTTCAAACAAACAAACAAACAAACTCTTCAGCTTTATATATTAGTATAGATAAGCGTCCCCACCGAGGGGCACAAGCCTAGCCGTAAAGGCTGATTAGGCCATAGTCATCCACGCGGGCCCGGTGCGGATTGGCCGAGTTCACGCACAGCCTCTTAGTAGGCGTGCGCACAGGTTTGCTCACGATTTTTGCCGATTCCTAAAATTCGAAAAAACATTGGTACGCGGCGGGATTTGAAACTGCACCATCTACCATCTTTTGTGTTTTGGGATGAGGGCACTGTAACTAGTGAAATTACGGGTTATAAGAGATCTAAAATCTGTTGTCTCGAGTGATGGGCGCAGTGCGGCATTGATGGAGGATTATAACTGTCTATCAGTTGTTGGTCTCCGTAAATGCCAGTCTGTCATGGTCTGGCGTATCACTTACCATCAGGTGAGCGTCCAAACCGTCCTGTATACGTATAACATAAAAAAAAAATCTAGATCGGAAGACAGCAGTCCACACCAATGAGCCACCGATGCTCACTTACGTTACTTAGATATTTCTGTTGCAATATACACCCGTATATTATGTTAAAAATTTGCCAACTCTAATTCAACTATATACTAAATCAACTATACGTATCTGTAGTATGCATATTTTCTTTGTCTCTATTGTTAAAGAATTTAACGGCCATATTTCAGAACGTTGTCATTTTTTTTGGCCGTGTAATGACCGTAGATTATAATACAATTGTCACTGACCCCATGTTCTTGAAGTATCATATGAGTAGACTCACGCGGACAGTTAAAGTAGTCCACTTATCAAAACAAAGTGAGAAAACTGAACCAAATGTAGCACTGACAAACTTGTAATTATGTTTTATGAGGTCAATATCAAGTCTCAGTGTGTTATTTGTTGCCAATTTTAGCGTGGCGCAGAGGTATATACAGGGTGGTTGGTAAACAAGCCGAACATACAAAAAAAATATGAATACATTTATACGTGGACGACCTATTTGGCGTAATGGTTGAGATGTCGACTACTACACCAAGGGTTTCGGGCTCAATCCCCGGATAGTACTAACATTGCTGTGCATGAACATGTCTATTTGTATTGGTCTGGATGTTTCTATGTATAATATGTATGTATTTTCAAAAAGTAGTATATGAGTATGTTTATCCGTTGGTCAGTACATATTCAACAAGCCTGATTGAAGCTTAATTTGGGGCTAGATGGCGCTATGTGAATGTCGGTTGAATTTTTTTTACCTATAGGTTATTGAAAAACACTTTTTTAATGACATTGAAAACTCTACAACATTGCACAACTTTTTGAAATCGAAACGTAAGGCTATGCTAGCCATGCTGACATTATTTGCTGGATAGTGCAATATAATAAATTATATTTTTGTTTCCAATTAAGGCATAAAATATTAGAAGCTTTTTATGATTCCTAGCATAAATGATTTTCCTCAGCTATCCTATGTAAATATAAGCATGTGGCGACTGTCTACATATAACGAGTCTGATTAGTACTAAATAATATTATAATATGTTTATTAACATTTCTTATTTTACTGCATTTCTATCCTCTCATTCCAGGACAGCCAAGTAAAACCTTATACTTTTCACGTACAACCTTAACTACAGTCTCGCTCAGATGAGAATAGTTCATAAAACGATGCGAAAGTTTCCTTTTGCTCGTCAGTTTACAAGTCACCCTGTATAAATCTAATGGCCCGGCGCCTATGACCGATGTCAGAGTCAGGCGTGTCACGGCGGGATTACATCGTGGAACCGGTTTTTAGTATAAGATGTAAGTTACGATTTGTATCTTTAGATTCATGATTATCTTTGTACCGGTGTGATTGACCCGCTATTGTAGGTTACTGCTTGTTATAGTAGTATCTTTAGTAGTTTAGTAAATAAATAAAACTTTAAATATATATCCGATGACGAGATCGGGATGTAAAAAATCAATTACCACATGGCTCAAATCCCTTGAATATGTCAAAACTGAAGAAATTTTAATGGTGGTCTCCTAAAAACTTTGTCCATTATGTAGCATTTGTCACATGATGTTACAACACAAACAAACACACACACGCACTCACACACATATACACACACTCGCAAACACATACAAATACACACAAATACACGCACATACACACACACAAATACACGCACACACACACAAACACACGCACACACTTAAATTCACATTTATAATTGAAAGCTTGTTCATTAATTATCACTGGTTCGGTGTAGGAGAGGCTGGTTATCTGTCATACAGGTCTCCTAGTGCAGATACCAGTCTCTCACATAGTTCAAACTTTTGTAATAGATTAAGCTTAATCTTGTACAATTCAACTGTGTGAGAGAACAAATAAAGATATTTTATTATTATTATCTTTTATTTATATGTATAGATTTTATATTTTATTAAGATGGTTTCAATAAATAAGAGTATTTTATAATTGTTTATATTTTCTTTCTGACTAATACCAATACAAATCTTCGCGTGTTATAGATTGGTTTTCATGTCATAGAGAGTAAACGAGCAAGAGAGTCATCTCATGGAAACTGATCATCTCTGCCCATAAACAACAGAGATGCCAGAAGTGTCGTTGCTGCGTTGCTTGCCTTTTAGGAGGGAATACGCCTTTTTTAAAGGACCCAATGTCATAGTTGTATTTTTCAGGGAATATTACAGTCTTAGTAATTAAACAGTTTCTCTCCTTATCAAGCCTTATTGCGTCGATCTCGTTTCCTGAATATAAGCCATTGTTCAGGAAGCACATTTTTACTTATCTTAAACCGTAAATTTTACACCAAAATATTATATAATAATGCATAAAAATATTTGAATGGATCTATATCACAACATATACGAGCAATCGTTCCAATTCTAGAAACTACCATTAGCTATATTCCGGTCAATATCCAAATGCGTTTGGTTTTAGCACTGTTTAATGGCGAATTTATAGTTATGGCCATTATGAATTATAGTTTCACATAACCCAAATTCGCAGGAGTAGTTAGGTTTCAAACCGTATCGCAAAATCGCTACGGTTGTTGAATATGTTTGGCTACTTGGAATTCTATAAACACATTGATTAAGCTTATTAACGGGAGTAAATTGGCAGAAATGAAGTCGATGAGTTCAGTGAGTAAATTTGATCAAAATTGGCCCATGTCCAGAAGGAGTTGGTGAGTATATTTATTGGTGACTAGCTGTTCCCCGCGGTATAACCGGCGTTATAAGATATTCTCCCGCAGTAAAACATAACCCAAAAAAAAACTAACCTAAAAAAAAGCACGCAGCCCGCGCGTCGTGAGCTGCGTGTCGCGAGATATAACATTGCATAATTTTCCAAAAAAATTTTAAAATAAAAGTTGCCTTATTACATCACCAACCTGCTAAAAAAGGAAAGAAATAATGTTGGAAGTGACGGACACAGCATGCATGACCAACAAGTTAAGCGAAAATGTTTTTCTATTAAATCGATCGAGAAATTGGAGCAGGCAAGTTTTGAACGTGTAAAATAGGGAAGACATCGGTCCAGTAGCGAACTGAGATAAGTAAAAGAGAGAGAAAGAGAAGTTCTGGAGTGAGAACTGAACTCTTGCAAAGGATCACTGATGGTGGTTGGATGAGGACATCTGATGTTCAAGATATTTAGGACCAACTGGGGTAGAGGTAATTTACCTATATCCAGCAGGATTGTATAGAAATTATGTTGTATTTTGTCCCGGTCGGTAGCTTATATTTAAAAAGCTGCATTATAATCGCAGTCAAAAATCTAACTGAGCCTTTTAATTTTACTAGGTGGTAGACTCAATACTGAGTCGTCTAGGTAGGTACCACCACAGTGCCAGATACCGTCCTGTGAAATAATAGTGTGATGCACTTTTGTGTTACAGGATGAGTGCACTGTTGTCTCCGGTGACGGGCGCAGTGCGGCATTCATGGAAAATAATAACTGTCTATCAGTTGTTCATCTCCTTCAATGTCGCTCTGTCATGTTCAGGCGTATCACTTACCATCAGGTGAGCGTCCGGACTGTCATGTTCACTCTGTTACAAAAATAGTACTATTGAAACTACATATTACAGTTTACCAATAAAATTAAATTATTTAATCAATTTTGGGCCGTTTGTTTGACTCGTGCGCCAGCTTGTATTGTTATTAATTTCATTATTAATAATTATGATTGCATCTTGATTTCTTATTTGAAAGAATAGAACCTTTTGGAGTTAAGATGAGTTTTATTTTAATAATTGGAAACAACTACACTGCATGCGTTAGCTGCTGTTTTCCTGTGAATATCACACATAGTTAATGGTTTTAAACAAAGGGTATATTGTATCCCGCTGGGAATCGATACGGTAAGCGGAATGGGTGCCGACGTTTGCGGTGCAAGAAAATGCTGTATTGTTTTTATACATAATCAAGTCTCTTTATAACAGACTACCTATTGATTTCTGTTATAACGTGCGCAAATTTTATTTAGTAAAGGTCTATAATATTTTTGTTAAATACCTGTAAGCAACTATAATATATTACATTTAGTTACTAATTAACGGTTCTAACCAAAATATCTTTAAATACTTGCAAGACAGGGGTCTTGTACCTAGCACAGTCTGCTGGTGGGCTCAGGGTTCTCCAGTACACTGGTAGACAAAGGTCTCAGCTGTGCGATAGATGTCACGATCATCCGTTTTACTCATTCAACATCCACCAACGAATTAATAATTTTAGTGGTAATAATGTTACCCAAAGGTAATGTTAAACTGATAATATTCAGTGGGACCAAAGTATATGGAAAAATATTTTTGATCGATAGTCAACTTCTGTGGGGCCTATAAGATCCATTGAAAATATTAAAGCCAAGTAGTAGGTTTGATTTTTGGTTAGGGTAACATAAGTGTGTTGTACCCCACGGATCGATATGGCACGCGGAATGAGTGCTTCTGTGTGCGGTGCAAGGAAGTGCAATGGCGGCGCTTCCCGACTAAGCTACTAAGTTAAACACACTTTGGATGCGGTATTTTGTAAAATATAATTTTATTAAATGAATAAAAGATTATTTCTAGGTGGTATAGTCGCTACTGAGTCGTCTAAGTAAGTACCACCGCAGTGCCAGCTATCGTCCCGTGAAACAGGAGTGTTAAGTATGCACTTTTGTGTTTCGGGATGACGGCATTGTAGTTCGTAAAATTACTGGATATAAGAAACCTAACATCTGTTGTTTTGCGTGTCGGGCGCCTAGAGGCATTGATGGAGGATATTACCTGTCTATCAGTTGTTGGTCTCCTTCAATGCTGCTCTGTCATGGTTAGGCGTATCGTTTCCCATCAGGCAAGCGTCCATACCGTCCTGTACACTTATAACATAAAAAGGTATATTTACACATGCCAGATACACCATGACGTCAATTTTTTTTTATTATTGAGTAAAACAGATGGCACAGTGCAATCAGCTCACTGCTCCATGAATTAATGGGAACTTAGTAATTGTGAAATGTCTATAAAAGGTACCTGCAATATATTTCACGTTATAATTTTGAAATAGACCTTTCACGGTCAAAAAACACTACAAAACAAAGCTAAAGTCAGAAGTTGTATATTGAACCTAAAACAATCCATAAATGTCATTTTGTGTGCTTTCAAATGACTTTATCGCCCGGCTTTGAAGATATTTTTATGTTCCTGTATTGAATTACATACATGTCCATGTCTATGATGTTTAATAAACATTCCGTCTATAAACTTGTTTTTAATTATATTTGTCACTAAGCAGCAGTAAAATATCAAAGCACAACTGTGTCTGTTAAGGAATTCCTCCAATTTTAAAGAAGAGATATCGCTTGTATGATATTATAAACCAGCTATATTAATATCTGCAGCCAGAAGTTTGACTTAGACTTCCAATTATTTCCATCAATCATGTATTTCGTATAGTAATCGACTTCGATGATTCATTCAAAGTTGGGGTGACAACAGAGCCTGGATCATTATTCCGAAGGTTACTTAAGGAGCATGTGAGGTTGTATTTGGATCCAAACATAAGTTCTGTTAGCCCCTCCATCCATATTTAATATACACATATTTACGTACTAAAATTGACTTTTCTTCAACCTATCGCAGACCACAGCTGAACATAGGACTCCCCAATTTTGCGCCAGATATCTCGGTCCTCCGCTTTCCTCATCCAGCCTCCACCAGCGACCTCTTGTAAGTCGTCGGCCTATAGGCCGGAGGGCGTCCTACGTTACGCTTGTCAAGATGCGGTTTTCAATCCAGAACACGTTCGCTACAACGACCATCGGTTATGTGACATATGTGACCAGCCCTTTTCAACTTGCTGAACCGGCGAGCTATGTGTCGTTAACTTTAGTTTCATTACTAATTATTAACCCTGAGAGAAAATTCGAGCATAGCCCCCTAAACCATTCCAAAAATGATTTATATTACAACAAATATGTGTTATGGAAGGCAATCAAGTATAATTTAGTCTTATAACTTCAGTTAAACCATGTCCATAACAATTGGGACTTAACCTAGCCTGTTTTAAAACTAAAATCAAAGGTCAGGTAAAGATTATAATTGATTGTTTATGGCTTGTCCCATATATTAGTAGGTGCAGGACGCTGCATCCGCGACATCACCCCTGTGTTTTGATCGCATTCCCCACGCCGGCACGCGCCACACTGCCACTAATAAGGCTTGTTCAAAATTTTGCAAAAAAAAATTTTATAAGCAGATAATATTAACCACAATTAGCATATAGAATTTTTAATTTCTTTTTTAAGCTGTTAAATGGTAACGAATGCTCAAATATGTCAATCACTTTAGAGGAACTGGACATGATAAATGTCAGTTGTCCTCCGATATTATCCGAAAGCGGCCTTGTTCAGAAAATAAGGCTAGATAAAGTAAATAAGAAAGTACTTAAAAAGTACAGCCATCTTTCTTATAATAACTTTTTAACATGTTTATGTTGTCATATGTATATTTATAATGGAAGGCCAATACACGACTCTGTATAGTTTAAACTTGTTCCTGATAATAAGTTTAATTTTAGAAACTCTACATAATATGTTTTTAAAAACCTTAGGAGTAAACGAATCTTGTAGATCACGTCTAGTCATAAGCAATGTAGAATCCTACAGACTGAACGATACGATGATTTTTAAAAAGTTGGTTGAGCTTGTATTATATATGTTTTCGACCTGTCGCAGTCCACTGCTGGACAGAGGTTTCCCCTATTTTCGCGGTCCTCCGCTTTCCTCATCCAGCCTCCAGCCTCCACCAAGCGACCTTTTGCAACACGTTGGGCCATCGGTCCGGAGGACACCCTACGCTACGCTTGCTAATACGCAGTCTCCACTCCAGAACTGGTCAGTGTCCAAGTCTCAATTGTACCTAATTATTAAGTAAATTATTAACTTTTTGAAGTATTAAGCAAGTCTCAATAAATGATAAGGCCCTTACACATATACAACTTTAACCTTTTATAAACAAATAATAAATATTTTTTATTTAAAACTACTAAGAATTAGCCAATAACATAAGCACTTTCACTACCTATTTCTAGGTCACGAAGTAATCGACTAGTATATTGTATTCGGAAGTAGAACACCATTTGACGTTTCATTGCGGGCACATAACGGCATTCTTTTTGTGTTGACAAACAGACTATAGATGCAACTTATGGACAAGTTTTATTGATATGTTGAATAGTTATGCAGGTTATTTCACTTCCTACGCCCACAGGCTGATTTAGGAAATGCCGTCCTACGTATCGAACACCCACATTTTCGTTGTATCCAATAGGTAACTCTATCTACTACCAATACATTCTAACAAGATTTACTAAGGTTACATGTCGAATGCGTTTGTATACAGTGAGTTTCCAGAAACGAAGGTATTACGTGGGGTAACATCAAACGTCGAGAGGGAGAAGCCATGGATTTTGCTATAGGAGGGTAAGCGTGTCGGGTACAATGGGCCCCGTGGTCGTAGTTATGGTTGTGTGCCGAACCACCGGCGCGCCATCCGCGAGTTGGCGCCGAGCTTCGGACTTGATCGCGCGTTTGCACGACTCGATTCGGACCGCGGCTTTTTATCACATTCTAAATTCAAACGCACATTTCAATTTCAAATTCAACAGACATCGAATCGATTGCCCCGCGAGAACTGTTCCGCACCTTTGAATTAACTTTTTTAAAAGTGTCATCAGTTACAAAGGAGTTCAGACGTAGTGAGGAGGCAGTGAGTGGCCGTCCCTACAATACGCCTGCTGAATGAACACAATGAAAATACTTCGCAAGTAATTTTCGTCACGGAAAAATGAAAGCGTAAGCGTTGTTTGTCTTATTTTCTTAAGGTTGTTTGGATAACGGTGGAGCTTAGTTGGAAACCTGACTTTTTGTTTTTTTTAAATAGAAACAAATAATGTCTACTAGCACAATGTCATATATCAACTGTATGTATAAAAAAAAAAAGGTATAGCTATAAATTAAAAATATGATAAGGTTCTCATTTTATTTTTTATTAATATCCATACTCTAAAGATAAAATATTTAGTGAAGAAATTGTTGGTGAACAATTTTTCTATGATTTTCATGTGTATGTTAGAAAATCTAGGAAATCGTACTTACACCACTAGTGTCTAGGGCAAGATCGCTCATCACTGCACACACGAGTCCTATACTTTATTTACAATTACGCAAAGAACTATCTTAGGATTCTTAGGAAGCTGTTTTATAAAAACACAAATTGCCGTCCACTGGTCTCAGTGGCTAGTGCTAACCACATGCTCATATAATTACATGGCCAACCTTTCTACCGTTATAATCTAGATTGTATGTGATAACTAGGTTTATATGAATTCATGTTTTATGTGCTTTCGAAATATATTGAATAATTTACTAGGTATATTTAATACATGAATTAAACGAGCACACTCAATGGCTTAATCAATTTAATACGAGGTCACTAACCTAAATTAAACATTGCTCGCAACGAAATTTTTATTTCTATTTAATGTAATAAACAAACATCTTACAATTATTGTTCGGATTGTTATGACCATAGAAGGCTATATTCGGCTTAAAACATCCCGTTGTCAATGTTGCTGATGATTGCTTCACGTTTAAAAAACTTTGTATTTTTCAATTAACTTTTACAATAAGCGTTGAGCTTTAAGGCTTCGTTTCATACGTGTATTCAACACATTTTTTAAACGAAACAAAGGACAATAGTGAGAGGGTGAAAGAAGGAATATGTGTATGTGCTTATATGTATGTATGTATTGACCTGAACATTCATATTGTAGCGGAACAATATACGTTTTTACATTTTGAAAGAAAAGAGTTTTGTTGTTTCTCTTTTTGAATTTGAAGATTCCTGAGCTGTTGATTTTTTTCAATCGTGGGTAGGCAAACGAGAAGACAATTTAACTAATGGTAAGCGATATCTCCAGCCATGGACACTCGGTTCTCCAAAATTACTACGAGAGCGTTGCCAACATTTGTCTGTTGGTTTGTTTTTGTCCCAAAAGGATAAACGGTTCTGCACATATCTTTTATTAAACTATCAAGTCTTCATTTGTTTTCTTTGTGTTGGGTTTTAACCACTGACATTGACACAGCGACATCTAGCCCAAGTTAAGCGTGAAGCTTGGTAACTATTTAACGGTCAAACATATTTATATACTTTTTTATACATACGTATTATAAACAGAAAACACCTAGACCAATACAAACAGAGAATAATAATTTGTGTGCATGAAATGTTTGTACTGCTTGGGGGTCGAACCCGGAACCCTTGGTGAAGTAGCCGACGTTTCAACCAAACGTGTAAATGATCTGACAAATTTATCAGATGATATAACAAAGGACAAGAATTAGCTGTTGTAAAAACTAAAACGTAGTATTGAGTACACTACAGTGACGGATCGAATTTATCAATGGGAAACACTTAAGTGCATAACACTCCCGTTTCACGCGCGATATCTGGCATTGCGGTGGTACCTACCTAGACGACTCAGTATCGAGTCTACCGTATCGAGTATATCACAGACAACCATGGACACGATAGTGCGTCGGGTGGCTTAGGTTTAAATGACGCCACGTACCAATGTCTTTTCAAATTTTCGAAATTATATGTACGTTTATCCGACGTTTTTACGGTGAAGGAAAACATATGCAAGAACCTGCGCACGCCTACAAATAAATTCAAAGGTTGTTCGTGAAGTCGGCCAATCCGCACTGGGTCCGCGTCGATGACTAAGGCCTATCCCTATACGGATAGGCTCGTGCCCCTCGGCGGGGACGTATAATGAGCTATTGATCAACCATAGACACGGTAAACTTATATCCAAATGGGTTCAAGGATAGTGTGGTTTGTTGAGAAAATTATATTGTCCCGTTAGCCCATAAATCTAACATATTAATGTTTGTATTAAACTAACAAGACAAGCTAAGCCTACATTTTGTGGTTATGCTCTCAATCTTTGACTAGACTAGTTTTAGACTAAACCACGCACGGTGATGTTGAAATATTTTTTTTATTCTGGGATATGTTTTTATTGAAAAATAACTTTTTCTTTACTAGTAAGGTACCAACCCTTATTAATAGTATTTAAAATGAAAAAAGTTAGGATTAAAATAATATTAATTTACGCTAAATAGACTACAATAATAATGTTCTTTTATATGCGTCTCTTTCTTATCAGATTTTATTACTGTCTTTACTGAGTATAAAACTCAGTACCTAATAATAATCTGGTCGGTTTTCAGATTAAATTTGCAATTGACATTGGTTATAGCCTAGGCTACTCACTTGAGGTTTTTATTTATAGTTTTAATATCCACGCGGGATTTATAAGCTACTTGAATGTTCGCCGACTCACCGCTTATTTATTCTACTACGATATTTATAGACCTTTTAAGATTTTCAATGAAAACAAACTTTGATACTGAATAGCGAAGTTAATGTGACATCGCGGCTTAGCCCTTAAAAGGCGATTTAGTTTTTTTCATTTTCCTAATATTCACTGGTTTCTAATAAATATATTTTTTAATTTTATATACCTCCAATAAATGATTATGATATTGCAAGCTGAATAACCTAGGAGTCTGACAATGTCCTGGCTGCCAATACGGCCGTTGTTACAAATGATAACTTGTAATAGGAACCATAGATATAGGATATACGAGAACCGCGCTACAATTCTATTTCTATGACAGTACCTAAACGGTTTGATAAAATATACATTGGTTTAACTAAACAAATTTCTTTAATACTAGAAATTATACTTATTAAGTCTACAAAAATATGATTAATTAGTATGTTTGTTCTCACATATGATATAAAAAAAACCTAAAGTTCTCAAAAAATCAGTCGTCGATTATGCTACCTAATAATTGATAGTATTCACGAAGTTGTGCAGGTCCTAAATACTGATTTAGCCCGAGTTTGGAGTGGAGCGAGGCTTTTGATCAAGGTTAACCCTAACAAGACTCAAGTCATTGTCATTGCAGCCCGGGTTGTTTCGCGAGTTAAATTGGGATACCATGCCAGCAATTCTGTTTTGATAATTCATGTACCTTAAGTAAAGACGTGAAGAATCTGGGTCTTTTCCTTGACAGTTCTTTGTCCTGGATAAGCAGATTGGGGTGGCAGCAAATTGAGCTTCAGCAAGTTCCATCTGTAGACTCCGTAATTTTTTGCCGATTTCCTACCAAAAATTTTACTTGTACAAGCTCTATTATTGCCTGTCCTAGATTACGCTGATTGTTATCCTGACATTAGTGAAACTTACTTGAATAAACTTAGCGACTTCAATTTTTGCATTCGATCATTTTTTGGCCTGCGAAATTCGATCATGTCTCCAGTACCGTGCTCAATTATAATGTTACCTATACTCGTCGTCGCGATCTTCACATTCTTTCACTTCTGTACTCCATTTTGTTTAATCCTTGTTCACCACCTTACCTCAACTTCATTTAATTTCCTTCCAACCACAATGAGTGCTAATCCTCGATCTTGTCGTTAAACTTCACTAAGGGTTCCTCCTCATTCCTCTAGTTACTTTTCTAAATCCTTTGTGTCCGGTCAATTCGCCTTTGGAATTCCCTACCCATGTCTATCGTGAATCTCAATCCTTACTATTTCAAGTCCGCGTTAAAACTCACTTCTTGTCACTTATTCGTCTTGACTTGTACTCCTGTCTCTATTGTATAGTATGTTGTTGTGTAAATTGATCTTATAAATAATGATGTATTGGATTGTATTTATCTTTTTCTTTATTTCTAACTTCGTTTTTGCACAATATTTGGCTCATTCTTCTACAACCTTTTATTTATTTCCTCTCATGAAAGTTGTCTAGAGATTGCTTATAGCGATAAGACCGCCTTAATTGACAACTGTTATGTTCCTTGTTTTATTGTATTTTTTTCTGTGCAATAAAGTTTATTATTATTATTATTACCTATAACAAAAAAGAAAAGAGTTGTAGGCACCTCTTTAATATATTAGCGGTGTTAACCTACTTCACCAAAACGTGTTTTTGTAAAAGAATATCTTTAACCTGGTTTGTATTATCATACTTGTAACAGGATAATAGAAAAACTCATTACGCCTTGTGTCGTGGCCGCAGAGCTCGTCGAGCGGAAAGGAAAATAATTTACTTGGCACGTGATTGATCCCGGCTTCTAGTTTGAGTTAATTTATTCCTTGTTTCTAGAATTAGTGACCTGTTTGGCTTAGTGGTAGTAAACGTGGTTAGTTCATTCACTTATCTCCTAAGGGATTTCTAATTTTTTGTTACGGTTTTTGTAGTCTGGTTTAATTTTCAGTGAAGAGCGCTATTAATAAATATAAAAATAAATATCCACTGACATTCACACAGCGCCATCTAGCCCCAAGTTAAGCGTACTAAACAACGGATAAACATACTTATATATTTTTTTGTAAATACGTACATATTATACCTAGAAAACACTCAGACCATTAAAACAGACATGTTCATGCACACAAATGTTTGTACTGCCCGGGGATCAAACCCGGAACCCTTAGTGTTGCAGCCGACCTCTCAACCGCAACACCAAATAGGTCGTCCTGTAAAGTATGGCACCAAATCAATCTGTACTGTTTCATGAAGAATTATGGAAGATCTCCTTCGGTTTTTACTGGAAGAATGGTTGTTCATTACATCAGACAAATTGCACTGCATTGTTTAGCGCTGAAACAAATTAAAGCATCTTCAAATATGTTACATTTTCCAGTTGCGGTCAATTTTGTTTTTCCCCGTTTCTTCGGTAATGACACATTGTTATTCCGAATACAGTCGTCCATCTTACTGGGCTATAAATCTGCGTGCTGTGAAAGACTCGGCCGGCTGCTTTTGCAGTAAGTAGTTCATTGCCATGAACGGCCAGACAGTATCATATTTGTGACCAGTTATTGGTTACTAGCGATATGCCTGCGGCTTCAATGGACATTTTTTATGTTGTCTTGAAGTTGGTGCATGTCAATTTGAGCAACTAATCCTAGAGTGGTGTATTAGTATTCCAAATAGATTACCTGGGTTGCTAATTTGCCAGTTTGGTACTTTGATCTTAATAATAAATAACAGCCTATCGATGAGGACTTATGGCTTTACAGCAAAAAAATATCAGAAGAGTCCTATAGTTTTTGCATGAAAGGCGCACACTAACGTACAAAGACAAAAATGTTTAAATAATTGTTTGTATTCGCTTTTTTATTGTAATAATACTTCCCTATAATTATTCCTCTCAAGTTTTTACTAAACGGTGGGTGATTGTCCTCTTCTATAATAAAAATCAAAGTTGGTATGTATGTTACTTGACATAATATTATTAATATGAAGCAAGGATTAAAGCAGCCAGATTGATTGTCTTAATCGAATATCGAATTTAAAATTCTACACTGTCATTTTAGGATTTCATATTTTAACATATTTTTGCGAAAACTTTTGTTTTTATTATGTTTGGGTTAATATTTTCGTGATTCCCCTAGTTGTTTCTGATACCGTGTGTACAAAAGCGATTATCGAATAACGTTCTTACAATGAGATGACGTTAGGTTTACAAATGTGCGACGACCGCGTCGCCATTCCCACAATTGTGTTGTTAAAAGCCACTCTTTGACGTTGGTATTTACATGAGACGATATCATTAACCAGTCTAGCTAGCGATATCATTAACTAGCACAAACCTTCTAAACTACAAATCTCACAGTGACGATGTAATTCAATACGTGGCACTGACACCTTGTCTCCACCGCCAACAATTTAAATCAAGAATAAATCACAAAGATTCACACAGTGACATGTAGCCCTGAATCAAGCAAGGGCCTTTCTTGTACTTTAGGCACGAAAATACGGTTAAACATACTTATATACTTTTTGTTTAAATGGCGCCATTACTTTGCTTATGCAATTGTATCTGATTGCACCTTATAAATGCAATAACTTAATAAGCCAGCAGGGGCTGTAATTTTTTTTTTAAATACCTGAGTATTAAGTACTTGAGTATTTGTATTCTTAAAGGTTTTACCTTTCATACCAGCTTTTCTAATTGGTCTATTTGTTTTGGAATAAGCCGATTGGCTTGTAGTTAGTTTTATTCTAAATATTAAAAGAAATAACGTCGCAGGCTCATTTAATGGCCACCTTACAGGTTTAAGTATAAAGTCTTGCATACAATCGGCGTGATTTAAATAGGTTTTAATAGCAAATAATTATTCCGGTAAATATGTATTAGATAAGGTTAATTTATAAATCATCGGATTCACTCCAAATTTATGTACCGTTGCAATATCGAACCGTGTAAATCGCGATTAGGCGTGGGAGTTTTATTCCGTAGTTGCCTTTATCAATTGTTTTGTGTCAAATTCAGTAGCTTGTTGTCGCTTATTATAGCAGATTTAGTTAATGCATACAGTTGCGGTATTTATAGATGAACACAGTTGAAAAGGAACTATTTCGGTTAATTTAAAGTCTCTTCTTATTTGATGTTTGAAATTTTAGCATACATAACACCTATCAATGTACCAAAAATAGAAATGCACTATGCTTTGAAACGAATGGGCCAGCTCGACCGGAGTCGACCCATTGAACGCCGAGAATCCAGACATAATAGAAGATCTATTGTGTCTGGCGCCTTAAGGCGTCATTAGCGGTTAAAACAACGCTTTGCTGAGTGAGTGAGATTACCACAGACCTAAACCCACTATCTTTAAAAAGTGGAAGATCGGCACTCGTTGCTCCTTAGGTGTTGCAAGAGTCCATGGGTGGCGGTATCGCTTAACATCAGATAAACCGAACTGCTGCGTTGCCTTAAAAATACTTAAGTGCCGCGCAGTGAAAGCAGATAAGAAAGCAATTGTAACCACTAGTTTTCTCGTGGGTGCCGTAAGAACTGTCTTAGGGACAAATCATTTATCAGAGGATGATTACTTAGGGTTCTTATGACATCTAACCATTTATAGATACAGTTATCTTCAACGCCTGTCAAGTGTGGCGATTATAGCCAAATCCTTCATTATCTGTTAGTCCAGTTGAGGACTGTTACGGGCTTTCTATTAGAATAAAACGAACTAAAAACTTACAAATTTGTGTATTCTACATGATTCGAGAGTCAAGACCACCTCAAAGGCTTGGTGGTGCATTTTGGCAAATAAGTCGCGGTATTTTGTATTTTCGTCTTTTAGTTTTGGCGATAATAATTTATTTAATAAATTAGAATTACTATTTAGATTACCTCAACTGTATTTTATCTTACTCGTACTTGTAGGTAGGTTAAATTTGTACATCGATGTAACATTGTACAGTAGGTACCTGAGTGAATATTGCGGCAACAAAGTCTTTAAAATGATGACTTTTAAATGAGTAAATTTGTTTTTAATGGTCACAAGAGTGCAATTCAAATAGTCGCCGAGTTCAAGGCTGGCTTCATTTGACGCCGACAGTGCAGGCTTGTCTTTATCAAGACCCGACCGGATCTTTATTAGGATTAGCACTTATGAATTCAAATATATTCTGTGTTTATTTGGCGGGCTTAGTTTACACAGTGATGGCATTGTGACTAGTGGGTTTTGCTAATGAGTGGATATTTTTAATTAGTAGAAAAAGGCGAATATATATTTGGTAAGTTTGTTAAATATTGTCATTAGCTTGTGAAGATAAAATCGGCTCTTTGGTAAAATAAATATCTATATGTAGTAATATTTCTTTGTTAACGTTTGTCTCGTCGAAAATTTGCTGTTTGTTAATCATCTTATAAACACCGTTATATACAAATGGATTGTAAAAAAAACATCTTCAAAATACTAGTTAACATGATGTAATTTGGATCACAGTATTGGTTACGTAATTGCGTAAGTGCAAAATAACCGAAGTATCAATGAATTAAAAAAATCGTCTTTGCTTGATGGCAAAGAACGTTTTTACCTAATTTTATTTTTTTTACTATAAACAATTAAAGTATTCAAGCAGTTTAAATGGCGAAATGAATCATTCCTCAATTTAAGCAAACAAAAAAATGTAGCAATATGTGAAAGGTACTATATCAAAATTTTTAAACAACCATTTTCCAAATTTTATGTATATCAATACTCATACAGACAATTTCATCGGCTGGACTAAAAGCCTCCGCCATTCTCAATATTGAGGGGCTTTGGAACGTCACTAAGTGCGTTAGGGCCGTACCTTAAGGTACGTGTTTGCAAGTTAGAACTTCGTTCGATATTTGGCAGAACTTACGTACTAGATAGTTGGACTAGCATGATGAATACGACGCATTATCAAGTTAAGCATATACCTGTCCCTGCTATTGCTTATGGGTAATTGTAACAAAGGAATGCTTGATTTTTAGCGTATAGGCATTTTCAACTTTACTAGAATATAATAAAGGTTTGAATCATCTGATTGTTTTAAATCGATACGGAATATCTGCCCCTCATTTCATGCGAGGGGAGAACACCATGACTATCACAGAAAGGGATCTAATTAATCTCGTTCACTCTTACGATGGGTTCGCTAGGGAATGGATAACTTCCTTTTATTTTTACAAAAATTATAAGTAGTAGGCGTTGAATTATTTAACCTATTGGTATCCATTGGAATACGTTTCTTTCTCTCAATTAATGTCAATTTGTGTCTGCCTGGTGGATCCTCAACGTTGTTTTGAGAGATAATTGGATAATTAGTTAGCCATTAAGATTGCTATGGAAATGTAAGCAAAGTTAAAAATAGAAATCGAATACGTTTACTGACGTTCATGACGTTCAAAAATTGCAGCTAGGAATATTTATGAATGTTTAACTGTTATCCGATCTATGAGTACAGGCATTTTGAAAACGAGATGAGGAATAATTGTACAAGAGAGATCGTATAATTAAACTAACTAACATAAAGACTGGACCTTGTATAATTCAAAAGGAATATCACATTCGGCTTAATGAATTCATCGGTTAAATATACTCAATATACACTATATATATATAAGGTAGAGAAAAAGTAATAAGTTAAGAAAGCGGAATTTCGTGCAAAATAAGAAACTTATACATATTATAATACAAGAGTAATGAATGAAATGAAAAGAAAAGTGTTTATTCAATTTAGGTCCTTAAATAACACTTATGAATGTCAAATGAAGCCACCACTGGTTCGGGAGGTAGAGTCGTATACACATACGCATCAGTATTCAAATGAATTGTATTATATTTTTTATATCAGTATTATTTTATTTAGTTATAATATTTTATTTTTATTAATAGGAATGTATAATATATATGTTCCGTGTAACATTTTATTATTTATCTACTTTCCTTATATATATTTCCTTATTTACGTATTTATTTTTATTTAATTTTGTAGCTACTTATTTTATAATTGTTTTTCTCTTATTTTAAATCTGATTTTCTTTTTATTTCTATATACAGGCTGTCCTCGTACTTACGGCATGTTAGGTTCTCGAAATACGCGACGTTAATCGAAACGACGTAAGTCGAGATATCTTTTTTCATATTATGTTTACATGTAAAACTCAAGGGTTAGACTCGAAATTTTAAGAAAAATCTGCATTTATTTATAACAAAGGATAATTACTTCAAACAAAAGTAAGTTCTTAAAATAATTTTATTTTTGGTATTAATTTGTGTGTTATTAATTTTAATTATAATAATCTTGGTAACACTGATAGGCTGCATAAACTTTGTTATTAACGTAAAAACTTCTCTTAAAATTAGGATCATTTTCTTCAAAAATTTTCATGGCACGGACATTGACCTTGCGACCAATGAATTCTCCTATGCCGGAAATCGAAACAAATGACGTATGCTTGAGGAATAGTATCAAAACATTGTTCGACGTAACTTGAAACGACGTAAGTCGAGGACTGTCTGTATATAATATTTTTTTTTAATTAAAATTTCGACGTTAAATATATTTTATAAAAATACAAAAGTGGTCAAGTTATAATTGGTCGGGAACATCATACACCGTAATTCCAGATAGCAATTACACAAACTATTTTTCAAAAATTTCATAATTGATGCTTGGATTCTTTGAAGATTCACATATCTACTTACTTTACATGAAAAATCACGGGCTCGTTCTGAGAACTGAACAATGCAATATAAAAGCCATTGTGCAATACAGTGCATATACCGCTTTTGCCGTAAAACTTTTGTTTTATGCGCCGAGTCAGTTTGCATTTTTTTACGCTTTTTATCCGGATTGTTTGTTACGAGTACTGTTGCTATTCAAGTTGAAATTAAACTAATAAAATTAAAAGCAATGCATCTAAAACTCTATATGATTTGGTTTCTTTTTTAACCGACATAAAAGGAGGTGACTTAATTCGACCGTGTATATCCTGATTTTTAATGTTTGTTCGCGGATATCTTTGTTGAATATGAATCGATTTGATATTTTTTTTGTTAGAAAGAGCATACTCCAGAGTTGGGTCCCCTGATAAGGAAGTCGGGAAGTTATTTCAAATATCTGGACCATTTCTCTTGGACTCTGCAATTCTTCCTGGACCAGGAAAATAAAATGTAGAGTTAATATAATGTACATTTATTAAGTTATTGGAAATATTTTTTTTGTTTCATCCGCGATACTCGCTAAATGAAAAAGGACTTATTTTCGTTTTCCTCTACCATAGTAAATAAAACCTTTGTAGTAAGACGTCCAAAAAAACACAAATGTATCTCATTGACTGATTGAAGTTCACGGCTGAACATCTGTCTCTCCCATTTGTTTTACTAGGTGGTAGACTCGATACTGAGTCGTCTAGGTAGGTACCACCGCAGTGCCAGATATCGTCCCGTGAAACAGGAGTGTTATGCACTTTTGTGTTTCGGGATGAGGGCACTGTAGCTAGTGAAATTACTGGGTATAAGATACCTAACATCTGTTGTCTTGGGTGACGGGCGCAGTGCGGCATTGATGGAGGATGATAACTGTCTATCAGTTGTTGGTCTCCTTTAATGTCGCTCTGTCATGGTCTGGCGTATCACTTACCATCAGGTGAGCGTCCAGACCTTCCTGTACACTTATAACATAAAAAAAAATGTGCTTAATTTCACAGTCCTCCATTTGCAAGTCGTCATCCATGGTGTCAGGGGGGCTACCACCATATCTTACAACAGCATTACTATATTACTTCGCGTTTCCTGTTACAAAAATGCTGACGTATATTACAGTAATACTTTTATTTTGATATAGCATTAATAACCCTGAGGGCGTCCTATGCCTAAATAAAATACCTATATTTTTTGGTAGGTATCGTCTGAATTCCATGAATGAAAATGAACCATGGAATTTATTAATCAACCTCATATGGAGTGATCAGGTCAATTGCTGAATTCCTTGCCCCTATTAAAGAAAAATAAAAAAACTACATTAAAAGGCTCGTAGGCGTCTACCGCCACAGGTGGCGAGCGTTTGTTTTGGTGCGTTCGTTGACCCTGCCCCCTAAGTGGCGACCCGCCGTCTACCGCACCCTTACTCGAGCATGCGCGAACAGGTCACACTTGCAAGGGGTCGGTTTGTTATGATATTGAATGCGTGCGATTTGATCCTATACTTAAAGGTGCTTTTTACGTTTGTTTGTTGTTGTTATTTTAATGTGCAGTCGGAATCAGATAGAGTTAGTATTACTGATTTCTCACAGCGAAGAAATAAACTGGATATGACTTAAAAGTCCGAGAATAATGAGCGGACCGACAATACTCATGCGATTTATTGAATAAAAAGTCTTATCTGTCGATGAGAATACGAAATTTTTAGGCTTAATTAATTAATTGAGTAATAAAAGCAAGTTAACACCAAACATTACGCTATTGGAATGTCAGTTAAAAAAATAGCTTGTTTGAAGTTTGTTTTATTATTGAAGTCTGAAGTGCTAACTGCGTTGATTTTTGTGTATAATGATATTACATTTACAATATTAAATTAAGTGGATATAAAAGTAATAATAGCAATGAATTTAAAATTATTCATACTCAGAATCCTTATTATTAATTACACTTTAGTAGAAATACTAAAATATTTTAAATATCAATATTACCTAACCGGAATGGTTAATAATGGGCTTTTAAATAACTAAAGAATAATTTATTCAATTACCATTCCTAAAAGCGCCTTTTAAGTCGAGTGCGCCCTTAAGTTACAAATTATACGAAAAGAAGCTTTTTCAAGAAACAATGAAATTGCCAATATCAAATTATTTTCTATAGTCAGTCTTATTAAAAGCTTGATATGGAAATATTTAAATTTATTTTATAATGAAATTACGTCGCCCACAATCAATCAATCAATTTATTTGAAAGATATATTGGTAATTCGATTTTTTATATGATCACTATTATTTGGTATCATTAGTTTTAAATCTTTTTTAGCTTTCACTAAGTGGTAGACTAGGTACTGAGTCGTCTTAGGTACAGTACCAGATATCGTCCCGTAAAATAGTAGTTTCCATTCTGTGTTTCGAGATGAGGGCACTGCAGCTAGTAAAACACCTGGCTAAGAGATCTAACATCTGTCGTCTCGGATGACGGGCGCAGTGCGGCATTGATGGAGGATAATAACTGTCTGTCAGTTGTTGCTCTCCTTTAATGCCGCTCTGTCATGGTCTGGCGTATCACTTACCATCAGGTAAGCGTCAAGACCGTCCTGTACACCAGGGTCTAAGAGATCTAACATCTGTCGTCTCGGGTGACGAGCGCAGGGCAGTGTTGGCGGAAAATTATGATAGATACTGTTAATGATTTCCCACCAACAATGTATATGTCATGGTCAGGCGTATCACTTACCACCAGGGTAAGCGAAATGACAGTTGCGTTCTCTGTATGACATAAAAAATCTATTTAGTGGAGCACAGGCACAATGTGCGCGGGCGTCCGCCACGTAATATCCGTAGTGGGCGGGGAGCTGTCTCGTTGCATAATGAATGCGCCCTTTGAAGACCCTTCCCAAACGAGGGAAGCGTATTTTGGTTATTATTTTGGCTGCACGTTGTTGGTTTTATTGTAAATTTCACTATTTTTATTGTAGATAGTATGGTAACCTTTTTTGAAGGTCTGAATTGCAAATGGTTTTAAGGAAGCCTTTTGTACTTTAAAGCCTATGATTATTGATATTGGTGCAAATCAATTTGACATCACAAATATCGCGATCTACTAATGGACATAACTGTATTCTATTTTCCGCTAGATATTGCGATCTTCCTCTTTCCTTCTGCAGTATCCATTAACCATTAACCTTTGATAAATCACCATCGCAAAGCTTTCAACCAACTAACTTCTTACTTCAGGTCTTAGTACACAGCATGGCTATTTATAAAATTTGGAACATTCCTAATTCTATCTGTAAATGTTAACAACTGCTATCTTAAGATAGTAACCCGGGACCAACTCCTTGATATGCCTTCAAGAGACTGATAGGACTCGAAATAGTAGTTTTTTATCATTAATGCGCCAACCGAACTATGGAGTTGTTTAAATTGCAGGATCGCCAACATAACGCGGTCCTCTCCTCACGTTAAATAAGCTTTGAATGTATTTTAACAGCTACGCCTATGGAAACACTGAGTAACTTACTCAATAATTTAAACGTAAAATATCCGCACTAACCAATACTCAAGCTTTCGTATGAGTATACGGTTATTATAGTGCTGACGTTGTTGAATTCTTATCTTTAATGCTCCAAATGCATCCATATCGAGTAACAATATCTTTGTACAGACAGACGGCGTGCATTGTGATTACATTAAGCGGGCGTTGAACCCGCTTCCGGCTGCATGTGAGCAGTTTGTTGAACACCCTGTTAATGTTCGCATTAGAACAAAGGAATCCGATACTAGGTGGTAGACTCGATACTGAATCGTCTAGGTAGGTACCCCGCAGTGCCAGATATCATCCCGTAAAACAGGAGTGCTATGCACTTTTGTGTTTTTGCTTCGTCCATCTAATGCATCGATAATAGGTATCTATACGAGTAGGTATACATTTGAATTATGATTAACACCTATGTATATATTTCATGACTAAACTTCAACGACTACAAAGATTTTACGTAAAGCATTGAACGAGACTCTATCAATGTTGACATGCAGTCGACCAAAACCAAATGGCTTTATGACTGTAAAAGAATTGAAGCTCATGAATGGAATTACTGTGTGAATGAACTTGTTGCCAATCGAATACTATATGTATTAAGTACAAGGTCGACGAGTGGGAATCTCACTTAATACCCTTTTTTAAATCATCAAAGGCGGTACGGGTCGATATTAAGGACAAAATCAGAAAGAATGTTATTCGTAAGAGAACTAAAGTTACCCACATAGTTCGCGGATCAGCAAGTTGAAATGGCAATGACGTCTAGGCAAGCGTAGCGTATGATGCCTTCCGGCACGATGGACAAATTTGCAAAAGGTTGCGTGTGGAGGCTGGATGAGGAAAGCGAAGAACCGGTTATTTGGCATAAAATGAGCGAGATCTATGTCCAGCTGTAGACCGTAACAGTTTCAAGAGAGAGAAAGAGACCGAAGCGGTATAAATGATTTAGGTAGCTGTGATTATCCGGTAAAAGAACATTTTAATCCCATTGCTGTCAAAAGCAATTTACTGCGTGAAAACCTTTACTAATTAAAGACTGTCATAATTGTAAGGAAAGATACATAGATCAATTCTTTCAATTAGTTTTTGATGAGATGTCCTTTAAATTATTACTGTGCATAGTAGGCACCCTATACTACTAAATCTTAACACTTGATTATCTTTAAAGAAAGGTGATTCCGTAACGATTTCCGTTATGACGTGGGTCTCGGCGTTCGTTTATTATCATCATAAAAAGTTATATAATAGGCTGACACAATTTTTTTATGTGAATATACATATGCATTGGTGAATCCTATTTCACTCCATTGATACAACTCGTAGGGGAGTATACGATACATAATTACGAAGAACTAGTTCTAATTAGAGCGCCCCGCATTCGGTACCTTGAGTCTGTCGGCGACTCAGATATGCCGGAAGACAGTTCAGCGACCGTTCAATGCAATAACAATAGGCTTAAATATAGTTCGGCATTACCAAACGTATAAGATTTTTATACCTCCATACGTTTACGTAAACAAACATATCTAGCGCGTTAGTGTATGCGTTTTTATGAAACGTAAATTTGTCAGTTATACTACGTCCAACTAGTAATCCTAGACACAACTACCACACATTCGTAATAAGAGATTTGATCCCATAACATTAAAATGCCAATACTTAATATGTGGAAATTATAAGTAAAAACTATAAAGCTTAAGAGACACTTAAAGCTTATAAAATCACTATTTGTTATATATTAGATAATACAATTTTAAAAAACTTAAGAACTATACGTTGATAATGTCTTTATATTGAAAGCATGTAGAATGTTTGGTATGCGTGTAAGCATAAGCTTGCGTTATTAAACCTTAGCCACATTCAAACAAACGTGCTCTCGCAAATTTCAACTGTAATGGCGAGGTAAAGTTCAAAATAATATAGCTCTTTTGTCATTTAATTGAGGTTTGAGAGAACTGCGCAGATATAAAACTTCTAGATTGATATGTTTATAAAGTCTTACAAATAATTGAAGCAAAAAGGAATGTGTATTGACTATTAAAAATTATAACATGTATCATGAACTGTCAACAAATAGGCATGCCTATTACTTTAGTTGCAGTAAAACTTAATAAAGGTACATTCGTTTTAAGGAATAGGTAAGATTTTTCATTTTTTACTCATTTATTCGTCTTATTATTTATTTATGAGCGTCGGTGGATCAATGGTGTGGACTGTCGCCTTCCTATCGGGATAGCTGAGGTTCAAATCCCGACACGTACCAATGTGTTTTTCGATTTTTCGAAAATATGTACGTTATCCGACGCTCTTACGGTGAAGGAAAACATCGTGAGGAAACCTTCATGCACACTGCGAAGAGATTCGAAGGTTATGTGTGAAATCGTCCAATCCACACTGGACCCGCGTGGACGACTAAGGCCTAATCACCCTATACGGGTAGGCTCGTGCCCCTCGGTGGGGACGTTTAATGAGCTGATGATAATAACTCATTTATTCTATAATTATATTTTTTTTGCAAAGGCTTGCTAAAGTTTGTAATGTTTGCAATATTCAACTAATTTTTCAAATCCTTAGGAAATCCTGGTATCTAAGGTGTTTCTAGTTATGTGTGGGGCCAAAGTGCATTGTTTCGAACACCTATTCACTTAAAAAGTGGATTAACCTTGATATGATTCCACGTGCCGACAATGTTGCTTGATACCTGTAAATTGACGGAAACTATCACATTTATAAACAAAAGTTGGGAAAGCTTTAACACAATCACCCAAGCAAAAGAATTAGATTATATAAAGTGTCAAACATCAAATACAGAAGGAATGAGAACTAGTTTGTGTATGTAATTTTTAACTAGTCTTCATCTAACACGACTACTTCAAAACAATTAATGTTTAGTTTTTAAGGTTCCGTAGCCAAATGGCAAAAAACGGAACCCTTATAGATTCGTCAAGTTTGTCTGTCCGTCCGTATGTCGGTATTTTTTTTCATCGTACCCCCCCGTGTGGAGTCTCAAAGTGTAGAGCTTAAAAAATGAGATCAAGGTTTCTAATATCATTTTTTTAATTATAAATTGAATAATTTGCGCGAGAGACACTTCCAAAGTTGAAAAATTGTGTCCTCCCTCTAATTTCTAAATTATGGTAATATACATTACCATAAAATCAAACAACGAAATTTAGTTTGAATATATGTAGTAGTAGTTCAATATATACGGTAGTTATATTCGTAAGTGTGTGAAAATAACAAAGATCCATTTCTGGTGTTTATAATACAATAAGGTTCACTTTTTCACTACGCATTAGGTTCTGGTTTATTATAAAATAAGTAAGCGATATGGTAAACCTTACTAGATGTTAAGTGGTTTCTTTATCAAATAAACATTTGCCTAACAGTATTATCTTCGATCTATCGCAGTCCACTGCTTAATGTAGGTCTCCTTAATTTTTCACCACTTATCAAGGTCTCTAAGTCTCTGCAAGCAGTTTTGAGAAGGGGCATAACCAAATGTGATACTAATTCAGTTCCCAATTCTTGCAAGTCGTACAGCTTAACATGTTCGGATCGTATGAATGTTTACTAAATCAGCTCGTTCGAGTGATGGAATTGAAGTAAGCGAGTTATACACAGCTACTGCTATTATGACAGCTGTCGGTCACGTAAACATGGCGGCGAGACGTGAGCACGCGCTAACGTTTGTTTGGATCTACCGACTTGACTGAATGGCTCGGATATGGTGTAATATTCTTAGAATAACGGGCATAAGTAAAAAAATTAAACAAAGGATGTTTGAAATATTTCAAATCGTACCTATATTTTTGTACCGTGAAATATTGAGATAACCGGTAATGATTGTAATGAAATAATGAGGGTTATTGCTATTGCTTTACATTTAGAAACTATGCTTTTTATCGTGATAGTTTAGTTTCTTTAATATTTGTGGTTTGGCTTTAAATTCATCATCGCTGATCATTTAATTACTAGGTTCACGTGACAGTATTGGGATTGGTATCTTTTGGATTTTCATTATTGTATTGATAATATTAATTTATTCAGCCACGAAAGCACAATATTTTTCGGAATACGCAGATTTCAAAATTTTCATAAATTAATGTACCTATGTGCATTTTTTTGCCATGCTCCAGAGATTTAGAACGTTATCAAACTAGAACTGATTTAAACAAAAATATGTTACACAGATTTGGAATATTTCTGTCAGAAAAGATTGGAACCAATGTGTTCACAGTCCAAATAAAAGGCATCATGTGGTGCGTCACTGGGTGTTAAAATAACGTCCATTCATATTATTTATAAGGGACAATTTCCGGAACGTTGACGTAACGTGTGAGTCGCCCCCGATTATGGTGCCGAGGAATAATAGTAAAGTATGGGATAGTATGGGACAATTCGAGTCGACGTCTCGCCCCCATGTGCACGACCATTCAACATCTTGCCATCGATCGCGGAGAATAGGGAGGACATGCCCGAAGAGTCTTACAAAATCGATATTGTGAGGTTATCGATTTTATTAGTTGCGATGTTATCTGATGTTGACTGCTTTATGTATTGGTAGTCCCTATCTTTTTTAAATAAAAAAATACAATAAAATATGAATCAGGCAATTGAGATCATTGCCACAGCCAGTTTCAATGTTATGTAATATAAAACCTCGTGTCAGTGAGAATATCAACTTGCTATAGTGTAATTTTGGGATAGTATTCAGTCAACCGTAAAGAATCGAGACATAATAAAAAACTATTGTGAAACTTCTTCTGAAGATGTCATAACAGGCAGTACAAAATAAAGTACTATGTAGTAATATTCGGATCTTTTTATAACAAAAATATTAACTATGTAAATAGCGACACTATTAGTCTTTAATTATGCTACACAAAAACTATTTATTTATACTTTTAACCGGGATTTATACAGAATAATAAGCTTTATCTATTTCTGATGTATAGTTGGGAATATGCAAGTCATGGTTTATAATAATATTCGTGTTTTATAAAAACTGGTCTTATTATACTAAACATAAAGGCGTTTATGAAATGATGAGTGAACCCTCCGAAAATGCAATTACGCTACACAATAGGGTTCTAAATAATACGTTTATGGGGGACTGCGGTCTAGGTATTTTACTTTTAAAAAATTAAAGTGGGCTTCAAATTCCTTTACTAAAGTGATAGTGTTGCAATAAAAACATATTCCAATGAATTGAAACGAGTATAGTTTTGATATGGATGCAATATTCAACGCAACTAAACAGATAGTGAAAAAGGTTATCGCACTGAACTTTTCGCCGAAAATAGGCTATTCCACACTTTCTCAACCTTTGAACTCGACAAGCAATAGACGAATGCAGCCGAGGAGAGTCGGCGTTAAACGAAAGCTTATGTTGTTTTGTGCTCTGTCCCGCTCTAACACTTGGACAAAACACCATGTGTCTCAAAATGCGGAGCTTTTGGTTGTGCTCGATCCATGGTGTTAGTGCGCCGGGCGTCCGTGTTTTGAAAGCTCGCTATTAATGTTTTGTTATTATATAAAATCGACTTTGTTGCGTTGTTTGTGTATAGTGAACGTATTGTAATTTATAGGATATAACCGGGTGTGCTTTGAGGTGTTCCTGTTAGCAATTGTGCAAGAAATAACCTAGCCGTTCCGTGTTGGAATTTGTAAAGCAAAATGTAAGTTTTAATCTTAAGGGGGATCTTTTGATGCAATGCATTGTGCAGCTTAATGGAAAACTATGAAATGTTGAGTTACAAGTATACTGTTATTTTTTTAACCATCGATTTTGTGTTATTTTTGAGATTATTGATCTGAAAACATAATAGAGTATAAACAGTTAAATTTTTAAGAAATTGACCTTTATCTATCAATCATGTATGATTGTGTATCATTTTGGTATATTATTTTCCAAGAGAATATTATGTACTCGTTTATAAGGCGTTTCTTTTCTTTAATATTTATGTAAAGGCCCAAAACGTCAATTAAAATATTGGCGTAGTGCTTTTTTTTGAACTCACAATTTCAAAACTTTTTCAGTTCAACTAATTTAAAACTTTGATTATAGCCATTTAACAACTTAACATCACAAGTTAGAAATTTCACTGAGATCCGTTTTTTCAAGCACTGGAATTTCGATTTTTTGGGAATAGATGTCACTTACCACCACCACTTGGGCATTCTAATTGGTTTGTAACTCGTTGGTAGAGTTTTGTTTATATATTTAATATAAAAACATATTTTAAAAAGAGAGATTATAAATATTCTGTCTTTCTATCTTTTACTACCTATATCAAGTATTAATATTGCTACAAAATTCGTGGCCGCAAATGAAGCGATTCGGCCCGTGACAAGTACGAGTACCTAAATTTCGTTTGTTGTCGCTCAGCGAGCCGGCAAACTGCAACGTCCAGTCTTTGTCCTAAAGTTTTATATAAATTTATCTCATGCAGTATTTTAGGCTTTTGCATTTTTTTCTAATAGCTATGTAATCTCTTCCAGTATTTTATGCTTTTAAAATATTTTTTATTTTAGCTATATAGTGTTTTTACGGCTATCATAAATGGCTTAGCGCAACCAAGCGCCAAAGAGGTAAATGTAAGAGGTGACATAAAATCCTCATAATCATAACAACCTTAGAAGTCCACTGCTTTTTTTTTGAACTGACTACTGATCGAAGCCCCACCCATAAAGGGACTTATGACATAAGTCTTCGATGCGGACTGATCCATAGCAGTCGATATCAATTGACTGCCTGCCACCTTAACCAGGTCGTTCGTACATCTGGTTGGGGTCGGCTTACGCGTTTCCGTTGTCCTGTCCGTTTTAAATAAGATTTATATTGAAAAGACCCATACGATTCTACATTGCTAAATATTTAGCTCTTTTTGAAGTAGGACCACGTTATTGTATTATTTTTACATCTTGTATTGAAAAAGACCTTATTCTATTCTAGTTACATGACAAAATATTTAGCTCTTTTTTGTTGTAGGGCCACGTGATTGTAGTTATTATTGCATCTTGTTTGATCTTGGATGCCGACATTCATGCTTAATTATGACGTAGGCTCGTTTCCAGGAACGCAATGCACTACAATCATCTGTACAGAGTATGCTTAACTACTCTGGTTTAATCACAACCTATGCACTTAAGGTTTATGTTCACTTAGTAGTTGCCTTGCCTTGTTACTCGATACTGATTTATAATCCTATGTTTGTATCCAACGAGTATCAAATTCGGGTCCTTTATTGTAGGTATATACGTACCTGTTTTTTTTTATTGCTTTGTCAACCTATTTGGAGTAATGGTTAAGACACAGATTTCCCATGTCTGTGGGTTATGACGTCGACTCTTACACCGAGGGTTCCGGAATGGATCCCCGGGCAGTACAAACATTTGTGTGCATTAACATGTCTGTTTGTCTGTAGTTTGGGTGTTTTCTATGTATAATATGTATGTATTTACAAAAAAATATATACGTATGTTTATTCGTTGCTTAGTACCCATAATACAGGCTTCATGCTTAACTTGGGACTAGATGGCGCTGTGTAAATGTTAGTTGATATTTATTTATTTATTTTCACCCACCAATCCACTGGGCCCGCATGCAGAGGTACAGCCCTATCTCCTCGTAGTTATGATGTAGGAATGCCTGTGTTGGCGTTCCCTTATATACCCTGCAGTGGGCCGTTAAAGGCTGATGATGATGAAGTAATTTCCACAAACTGTAAATAAGTCGGTCGAAATTCTAATGTCAGAAAACATATAACGACATCATTATAAAGGTGTTTACTGAGCAAACTAGCGAAATCTGGGACGACATGGTTAGTCCCGTTTATCGTAATTTGGTAGAAAGCCAACATCTCACTTGAGCGCAGTTCACATCTTGTCGACGGTTGTTTTCAAATTTTGTTTTTGGTTATTGGTTCTTTATATTTTTGTAAATGCATACAAATTATTCATAAAACAATAGAAATATTCAAACCAATACCAAACATGTTCAATGTTCATGCATACAAATGTTTGTACTATACGGGGATCGAACCCGGAACCCTTGGTATAGTAGCCGACGTTTCAACCATTACACCGAATGGGTCTACAAAATGGGAGTGTTATGCAATTAGTTTTTTTTTGGGAAGAAGGCACTGTCATTTTTGGCTACACACACTACACATCACCATCATTTCAGCCTTAGAAAAACAATTAACTAACCAGATGCATAATCATGAAGAAATATCAACCAAAAAATGACCGAGCCGCTTGACACATACTTGACTTATTGTTGTATTATATTTATGACATAAAATTATTCATTAAAATTTTGGCATTAATGATTCATTACAAGGGTACATAATCAAAAGCACGACCATACTACTATGTTACTGAGGAAGTTACTGAAAACCAGCGCTGACTAGGTGCTTGTCACCTGGGCCAGTGACAGCTGAGGTGCTTCCTTTTGCTAATACATATTGTTATAAACCAACCATTGTATGAATGTATTATTATGAGAGCAATAAACCATTTTTATTATTATTATGTCACTAGGACATGTGGCGAGAACGTAATTATGAATGAAAGTTCTGCCCAACTGACGCTATGGGCAGAATTTTGCCGCGACCACTTATTGAGTGAGATTGTGCATTTTTTTAGTTTCATTATCTTAGATTTCAGCCCATTGGACATCCACTGCTGAAAAAAGACCTCCTACGATACTACTTATATGTGCCGGTTCAATTTAAAGCGTTATGAATTCGGTCATCAATCTATTTTGCGGGTAAATATCCAACGAACTTTCCGATTTGAGTTATCTCTCTGCATTTTTTTATTCTTTCTTTTCTGTTAGGGTAGGCGTACCTATCAACTATAAGAGCCGGTCGTTCCATGCATTTCTTAATTAACGTCAAAAAATCTGAATAGGAACTAAAGGTATGTTATGAAACTTAATACTTTATCAACAGACTTCAAAGCAGCCAATCATAGCAATAACAGCGCGTCGCGGTTGCACCCTAACTGCATTAGCGAGCGGGGGCACGAGCCATTACCGGTATGTGATTGTTTGCGATCGATGTGTCGCACTGTGCACATTGTATGTGGACATTCCATCAGAGTATACCAACAACAGTTTTATGTTACTTAATAGCTGCTTTCCTAGTACTAGTGCATTTATGCAGATTCATCATCATCAGCTCATTAAACGTCCCCACCGAGGGGCACGAGCCTACCCGTATAGGGTGATTAGGCCATAGTCGTCCACGCGGGCCCAGTGCGGATTGGACGACTTCACACTAAACCTTTGAATCTCTTCGCAGGCGTGCATGAAGGTTTCCTCACGATGTTTTCCTTCACCGTAAGAGCATCGGATAACGTACATATATTTTCGAAAATTCGAAAACACATTGGTACGTGTCGGGATTTGAACCTCAGCCCTCCCGGTAGGAAGGCGACAGTCCACACCATTGAGCCACCGACGCTCTAACATGCAGATTGAAACATGTGTATTGCAAGTAGATAATTTTCGATTTTTATTATGTGTTGGCAAGGCAGCTCCATTGAAATATTGATTTCATTTATAAAAGTCCAAACAAGTTGATTAGTATTTAAAAAAATAACGAATTCACACAACAAGGACAAAATAATTTACTTAACAAACAAAATATAAATTTTCGTACTCGTATGTAGTAACATAAAAATGATTTAGATTAAGATACATGAAATATAATTTAAATTCATAAATAGAGAATAGCAATCTTTATTGTGAATGAACCTATTTGTGTTTCCTACTTCGTAAAGACTACAGACAAACATAACGAAAGTAAGAAATAAATTTACGTCTACGTAAAATGACCAGCAGTAATAACAGAAGCAAGAAGTTGTAAAAGCCAGCCGAAAAAAGTGATCAACGGGCGCAACCTCCGCAAACACCGATGCAATATTCGGTGCACACGCTGCCCCGCGATTGTGTAACGAGCGCGCGTAAACGATTTTTTAAAACCACGAACTGCTCTTAAGCGTAGTGGGAGCAACAGTGTCGCTGAAAGGCGCGCTCATCTCGCTTGAATAGCGGCCCAGCCCTTGCTATTTGCAGCACAAAGCCTGTGCGCACGCCGCTGGGAAAGCGCGGAGGGAAAACGCGCGAAGCGTTCAGTCTAGGGCCGCTCGCGCGACCGGCCGCGCGCGAACCCCCGCGACGCCTGCGCCCTGGCGCACGCCGCCACGCGCCGCGCTAAACGCGGCGTTACGTTTTCCGAATCGACCGCTGACAGCGATACTACCACCGTGACTGAGTTTCAGTGTCAAAAGGTTGGTGACCCTACCCCTAGTGCAATTTAAACACAACCCAACATCGGAGGCGGTAAGCCCATTTTTCATCCCTTCGCACCTGCAACTTTGGTAAATGTCAGTAGTAACATTCCTCGTGCGCCGTAAATGTCAAACGTACGAGAGTACAAACGTGGATTAAGATGTACAACGAATTTTACTCACAAAACGATAAAAGAAATTACACGTTAAATAAAAATATCAGTTGAAATAGGTAGATGACACATATGACTAATAGGAAGCAACAAGGATACGGAAATGAACAGCGTAATTGAATTAGTAACTAAACAAGCGGTTTCTAATAAGGTTAATATTACCTTAGCAAATTTCTACTCTATAATATAAAATATTTCAAAAATATCAAATGAATTTAGGGACATAAAGCCAATCATTCTACGCAAGCTCCTCGAGTAGTACTCCGACGTTAGTGATATAAAAAATGATGACGAAACGTTCGTAACCCAATTTCGTCACAAAGAGTTCCCGGCTCTTTCTGGAAATGAGTTTACAGCTTGAAAATCATGGTTGTAATCTGGCGCTGGTATAAAGAGAAATTGTGACCTACATATCGTGTGTAGAACTCGAATTAGATTGTGGCGTACACTAGGACATTATTAAACGTGTACAAATTTACTCCAAGGGATATGTCATAGCTCAGAATAATCTGTTACGACGATTGATGAGATCATCGGATGCAAATGACACAAGTCTTGACCCGAATACCTGATTGATATTTAGATGACAACAAGCGGGACAGTAAAATAATACTCGGTGAGGTAAATACTTTGACATTGTCAATGCATTCGTCCTTTGCCACATGTAATCGTAACGTTGTATTTTATAACAAATGCATAATGTAGCAATAATACTGTATGTACGTATCTTTTGTGTGATTGTATTATGTGATTGAAATCGGCGTTTAAGTAGGTGTCGTGTATTTTTCATTGATTGACAAAAGAAAACCATTATCTAAAATCAAAGTGTTCAACAGACTAAAATGTAACTTTAAAAGTTTTTAGAACATTATCTGTATAAAAATACGTGTTTAAAAGTATCAAAAATTGGTTTCAAGCAACCTAATGGGTTTTTCAAATATCTAATTATAGATACATTTACAAGCAAAAAGACCATATAAATAGTTTTCAGCAATGATGTAATGTAAAAAAAACCATATAAGGTTTTTTTTAAACAAATTTTAAAACTGTCCTCAACCACAACCAGTAATTGCAAAACAAAACACAGAAACGCACTTATGCCATAGTTTCTACTTGTTTCTTAACTTTGTCTTATGTTAAAACAATTTCGATACCTCCATACCTCCGCCACGACGAGCCAAGGGAAGCGCATGGACACTACCAACTTTTTCTCGAAGAGCTTCCTCGTATTTTTGAACTCTCATAGAGTTGGTTTTCGATGTACCAGGATAGTCCACATTCTCAGGATATGATGTCATTAATAAACATATAATACATCAAAGTATTAATTGCATAAGTTTAATACTTTTCATTTTATTGATAGATATCTAAAATACTTTGATTTCGTCATTAGAATTAGGAAACTTAATACGTGCATGAATTTAACGAAATAAATATCACATGAACAGATATTTCGTAGGAAATATCTCTACGCCTCATAGTACTATAAGGCATCGTGAAAATTCTGTTCTATAAAACCATACATGTTAAGAGTCCCTTACGGTTAGAATGAAATTTTGGTGACGGCAGATTAGAATACAATTGTCACTACCCTCTCTTGGAGGTTGTATAATAAGTGGCTTAAGGACAAGATATTAAGCAGAAGAAGCAGCGCTCACTCATTTTAAATTAATATTGCTATTTCCAATCCGCATGAACAGCATGGAGGCAATATCAAAACTCCACTATCGGTGACGTGGCCCTAATTCTAGAATAGGACCGACATTAGCTACTAAGTAAAGATACTTTTGTCAAGTATCATAGATAAACCAGTTCGGACCAACAGCTATTCTTATTTAACTTCATAAACTTTTGAACGAGCATATTTTGGATAGCGCAATAAGAGCGGACAGTAATTTCCCATTCGAAATGATTGCACTGTAGTTTAATTGATGTTAAGCGGTTGCTGGGCACCGATTCGTTTTAATCAATGCACATCCTGTGACTAGTTCCCAGGGCTAGTTCAGTTACTATTGTGTTATATTTAATTTGATTTTTTTGCATCTGCTTTGCTTATTATATGCTAAAATAATTGAAAGAAATAATGTTAATTCAGAACTATTATTACTTACGCTAGTTCTATACAGTGTTGCCACCTTAGTTTTAGAAATAGGGCTTTTTGAAAAGCTAAAAGGGCTAGATTGAGTATCAAAAGATTTTCTGTTCTAAAAATGTTGAAATATTTTTTTGAGGGAGTCTAAAAAACGTCATCATGACCGATAAAATAGCAAAAAAGTACTTGTTACATGACGAAAACTTCATAATTTGGTAATATTTTCAAGACTAAAAAAAGAGCTAGATTGCCTTTTTGATCTAGCCAAAAGGGTTAAGGTGGCAATACTGGTTCTATACACATTTACATATATATAAGTACTGTAGTAGCCCCATATTACTACGGCACGAGAGTGGACTTGGTAAATGTTATAGCTATTACACTTAAGAGTAGGGCCCTACGTACCAACTAAGTATACTTGGTAATTCGTATATAAATGGCGTGCAACTAATGCTTGTGTCACACGGACGGACAGAGAGCACTTTATTTGTGAAGCTTTACGAGCGACGTAACATGACGATTATAACGATGTCACGCATCGGTGGACGCTACTTTATTTTGTAAGACTTTGATATTGCGTTAGTATTTAGTTTTTTAAATATGTTAGTAGGAGCTTTATAATGCGTTCAGTTTTAGAAAAACAAATTTCCATTCTATAAGTTAGTTATTTATCACCATCATATGAATTGACGATATTAAAAAAACTGCTGACTTTTTTATTTATTTGTTAAATACAAAATCCAAATACATATTGCCGAGTCATGTGGTGTAATGGTCGAGACGTCGGCTACTACACTAACGGTTCCAGTTCGATCCCCGGGCATTACAAACATTTGTGTGCGTGAACATGTCTGCTTGTAATATTCTGTTTGATATATGTGCATTTACAAAAACAATATATAAGTAAATCAATTGTTTAGTAACCCTAACTATAAGCTCCTCGGTTAATATGGGGCTAGATGGTTCTGTGTGAGTGTCAGTGGACAAATATTTATTTATATACTTAATCAAGATCAAAAATGATAATAATTTTTGATCACCTATCCAATAATCGATCCTTGCGATATAAGACTACCGGACTTGTCAAATGAAAGTGCTTCTGCAACGTCTTTAAGCCCTTCTTCATTATTTATGTCATGTCATGAATGTATTTGAGGCACGCTCTATATACTTGTGGGAGTTTGATATACAACCGTAAACAATATATGAAAAAGAGAACTTATAAATAAAAACATATAACTGAAACTTATTCAACAAATGACGCTAGTTTCAGACACGACATAGACTAATTGGCACCCGTAATTTGCAGTGCAAAATGTGCCTCAAGCGATAAGCAGTTTATAGCCCCTAATAGGCAGAGTTGCAGGCGACAGTGCGTTGCAGCCCCATTGTTACAGTGATATTCACACGGCTGCAATTCAACTTATAGTGTGATGACCTCAACGATGGTTTTAAGCGGCTCCAGTCTCATTTAGATAGCTCTCTCTTTAAAACAGAAGGTATATAGTTATGTAAATATAGTAAGATTGTCATACATTTTACATGTAGTCAAGGTCCTATAACATCGCCGGATGAAGCCTAAAAATCAACCTATATCCACGATTTGGGAGACGTGTCGTCGTATTTTGAGTTGTTATTGGGTTACCTATCAATCGTCATTACTTTTCTTAATAATACGCTTTTATGGAATCTTCTTATTTATCAAAGTATTCCGATAGTCAATAAAATGTCTTAATGTGTTGTTTTACTTTTGCAACTTACGTTGTAAACATATGAGGTTTTAGTGTAGGTATTTAGATCAATATTTAATGCCGATGCCCGCAGATGACCCTCGCAACTTATCTGAACCATTGCAAAGTAGAGAGAGAGGGCTCTAGGAATAAATATACCGAATATTTTAATATATTTTTAACATCGGTACATTCCTATATACGTATCCCATATTTCCTTACCACTGCAATGCACATTCAACCGTATTCTAACCTGCTTAGTGATCAAAATTGTTTATGTTTTGCAAACAAATAGCAAGAAGCAACAAAACCGTATATGAACGCTATAATGGTAAGCTTATACAAGCCCCAAGTTTTATTAAAACACCTGGGCGTTGAGATAGTAATCCGCGTAACTAATCCGGTTCGTGTTATTATTTAATTTATCCATCTGTTTTTAGAACAAAGCTTATTGTCGTTACTAGATTATATTATATTTCGTTTAATGATATACTCTTGTTTCTATGATGTTCAAGATAATAATTTATAAACAATAAAGTTTTTGAAAAATGTTACTAAAATAGACAGTTAGGATGTTAGTTTTTAGCATTACTTAGAATAGCGATTTCACCTCTATGCTGTTCAGTACCACGTTTATTGGAAATTGAATTAAAACACGAAAATCAATTGTTGCTTGAATTTAGACTCTAGTATAAAAATACAAACATTAACGGCTTATATTTACTAAAAGCATGAACCTTCGCTACATATTTATTAATGGAACACAAACAGAATTACTATCATTGCTATTACATATTATTATTTTAGAAGTACTAGACAGTAATCCATAATAGTGTACACAGAAAATCAACCTAGTTTAAACTTACTTAAACTAAAGATTGAAAATTAGGACATTACTAAAGTGTTGTGCAAAATATGACATTAGGGGTGAAGATGACGAGGTAATTGTGTGCATGAAAAAAATATTAATTATCTCGGCCTCTGTGGGCCAGTGTGAACCTTTTTAAGGGTCAGTGGAAAATAATAGATAACCATATTTTTTTAGGGTCGCGGGGGCAAGGTGTAGGTACTAAACGTTTCCGACTAGTCTAGGTATAGCATGCAATGCGCTAAAGATACCCTTTTTTTGTACAGGCTGATCACTAGATCGGGACTACCTCCTAGCGAACAAAAATAAGAGATCTAGACACTTACGTTTCTACGTTATTGATCTGTTTCGCTTTAAATAGGTCTAATCTAGCGGTAGACTTTAGGGATTATGTAATGATGATTTAATAATAGAACAGTATACTTATAAGTAAATTTTAAAATATGTAACTGTGTATTTGGGTCCATACTACCCAAAGCTATAGATTCATATATTATATTATATATAGCAAATGCCCCCGACACGTACCAATGTGACGCTCTTACGGTGAAGGAAAACATCGTGAGGAAACCTTCATACACGCCTGCGAAAAGATTCGAAGGTTGTGTGTGAAGTCTCCAATCCGCACTGGGCCCGACGACTAAGGCCTAATCACCCTATAGTACGGGTAGGCTCGTGCCCCTCGGTGGGGACGTATAATGAGCTTGATGATGATGATAGCAAATGCGTAAAAACAAAGTGGATATGCAAGGGCATGAACCTATCTACATATAGCTGAATAACCCCTTTGATGTAATGCGTTAAACATAGCTCTAATAGAGGGTATAACCTTTTACGTCTATTTTTAATATACAAGATAAAGGCGTGAGATATTTTATAATTTTCTTATACGAGGACGAAATAAAGTTATTTATTCATTTCAAAGATGAAAGGGTAATATTTGATTTGATTTTTTATCATATGTCTGAAAAGTAATTTTTTAATATCGGTGCCAAAACCATTTTAATTTTAATATAATTTCAAGTTCTTTTATTGCAAAGCATTGGCTTGAAAGAACACTTGTTTAATTAGTTCATTCTGATGTCTATTATTCTGATTCTGATTCAGATACTGAAATTAATTTGATATTTACTCTAATCCTCTCTTCGAATGCTAGAAAAATAACGGTTAGTTTTGTTTGCAATCTTGTATTAATAACATTTAGTTGATTAAATAATTATGTACGGCCTTATTTACATAAACAAGTAGAATAAACTAATGTCACATGAACTGTTGGGATTTATTGCTTAATGCCAAACATGTGGCAGAACGACCGTAAAAGCGCTGTAAAATCGAAGCTGTTATATTTTTTACTATCGAGTATACAGCGTGAAGCTAATATAAATGAAAAGTTTCGAAAGAGCCCTCGTAAATAAACAATTAATAGTATCGTTAACTCCATTAGACTGCGAAGTAATTAAATATAAAAAGCATGAAACTGTAGACAGAGTAGAACAAGAGAATTTAAACACGTATTATTTATACATATTCCGTCAACACTGATTTGCACATCGCCCGAGACAATAGATGTTCGTCTCACATACTCATAAGCAGTTTAACTCTTATTCAGTTGCTATTTATTTAACCTTACACACAGAAGAACACAAAACTTTCAAAAGAAAATGTAGAGGCTACTTTAAACATAAACCTCTAACGCTGAATCCCAAAAAGCTGTACATAATTACATGTAACATTCATCATTCAATCATTTAAGATTTGATGACTTCTTCCTTTAATAACATCAAGTGAACGGGACAGTCAGTTCGCTCACATGGTCAGTCGATGAGATTTTGAAGGAAATTAATAAAAATTTCCATCAACAACTCCATCACCCGAGGCTACAGATGTTAGGTCTCTCATACCTGGTAATTTTACTAGCTACTGTGCCCTCATCACGAAACACAGAAGTGAAAAACATTTCTACTTTGTGGGACTTAGTCTTGAGTCTACCACCTACTTGATTGTTGGCAGACCAACATTAAAATTTTTTGATTATACATATTTATTTGTGATATACTTATTAATATACTTATTAGCGTCGGTGGTTCAATAGTGTGGACTGTTGTCCTCCTACCGGGAGGGCTGAGGTTCAAATCCCGCCACGTACCAATGTGTATTCGAATTTTCGAAAAATATATGTACGTTATTCGACGCTTTTACGGTGAAGGAAAACATCGTGAGCAAACCTTCATGCACGCCTGCGAAAGATTCGAAAGTTGTGTGTGAAGTTTCCAATCCGCACTGGGCTCGCGTGGACGACTAAGGCCTAATCACCCTATACGGGTAGGCTCGGGCCCCTCGGTGGAACGTTTAGTGAGCTGATGATGATAATGGTGATATGTACGTTATCCGATGCTCTTATGGTGAAGGAAAACATCGTGAAGAAACCTGCGCACGCTTGCGAAGAAATTCAAAGGTTGTGCGTAAATTTGTCCAATCCGCATTGAGCCCGCGTGGACGACTAAGGCCTAATCACCCTTTACTGGTAGGCTCGCGCCCCTCGGGGACGCTTAATGAGCTGATGATGAAACCTATTACCTGAACCTAAGGACAATGTAAGAAATATGTCACCCTTGTTTCGTGTGTTGTGTTCAACTTATTTCTTTACATGTATACCTACTTGACCTACATTTAAGTTAGGTTACGTCATCGTACCCACGTGCTCCATCCACAAACTTGGCGTATTCATTTCCCGCATACAAACGGTAACTTCGGATGTACGTATTGTCTGATATGCAAACAAACCCGGTTTTGCTTCCGTACGTACTGCTTTGTGCTATTTGTGGCATAAACTGTTGATTGGCAAAGCGTACCTACTTCGGAACTGTTGTGGGGAAGAGGCATCACTTTGTGATCCGTTTGCCTTAATTTAGTAAAATGTACAAGGTCTTGTTTGTAGATACATTCCTGTTTGATTTATAAGGTTTCATCTTAGTATTTTTACATAAAATACAGTGCGGATTATTAAACCACATCTTGTGACATGTTAAATACTCGTAATTGCAATAAAATATTTATTTTGAAATATAAACCTAGGATTAGTTTTCTACGTTTTATAAGTTCTGACTAAGTTTTAGCTATACTTCTGTTTATTCATAGAAAAATATCACAAACCCAAAAATGGCCGCCAAGTTCTCATATAACAGCAACAGGCACATTTAGTTCGAATATTTATGAACCCAAACGTGGTATTATACCATGAAGTAACATATTTAGAGCATTACTATCAATACAAATTTACTGGCTTACTCAGTACGAAAACGCATTCATAACTGTCAAAAAATTGTTCTAAACTGACACAGCAATGTTTATTTCCCACATACATATAAGGTTTACCCAAAAAAATATACATTATTTGGGATATTATTTTATAGAGTTAGCTATATAAGTTCATCAATCATAAGAGCGTTAGGCATAACAGAGCATGCCGCTACACCTTAAACCTAGGTTCGAGTTCCACTATGGGACGCCCTTGTGGTCGTTGCAAAAACATTTTTAGGCTGAGAGCTGTCTGCGTTTGCCACTTGCCCGGTGCAGCTGTGAAGGATGTTGGTTGCAGCATCGAAAAGTCCACCCGAAAACAAAAACCTAGATTTTAGTTCAATAGATTTGGTCCAAACAAGTTGCCCATCCTAAGCGTCGTTGTTTCTTGACATTCAAACATGAAATTGAAAACCCAAATCTCTTTTTGTTAACACTTTGACTGCCATGATAGTAGACACAATAGAATTTCCATTGTTTTTCGCCCAACAGTTGACTCCCAAGGCGTCCAACGTCCATTTGACCGCACACAAACAAGGGACAATGGAAAATCTTGTTTGTAACGTTTAACGCCTCTCTGGCAGTCAAATGGTTACGCAAAATCACAATAAGATTGTGTACCTAAGTATAGCCTACTAACCAAAAAAATCAACTACTAATAAAATATTTAGTTATCGAATTGTGCTATAAATAAGAAAACAAAGGCACTAACTAGGGCAACCATGATGAAACAATGTTTCATGTATTTCAGTCAGACCATAAGGTTAGCCACATTGTAAACAAATGTGCAACAGCCGTTATGGTGTGGGTATTTGGAAACACTGCGCCATAGCCATCAACATTATAATACAAAAATAACCATTTCATAATCCTTACTAAAATAACTTGATGCGTAATTGCATATCCCTGAAACTTTTACGGTTAGGTTAGGTTTCGTTAGAATTAGCGTTGGGAGCATTTTTTTAACATTCTACGAAACAAGCTTTTCGTAAAATATACATAAGATGATTGGATTTGTAATGTTATAACAATAACGGGTATTTTATACCAACCATCAATCTACTAAATATATTCTGTTTGTTTTTTCTAATGTGGTTCATTTAGGTACACATTAGAAAATAGAAAAGAAGAAAATTATACAACTTACTTCACACAGACCTTTAACGGTGAATTAAAGTCATTGGGGGAGGTCTTAGTCTAACAGAGGACATCGTGGGTGTTGTAGTTACGTTACCTTTGGCTAAATATGCGTAGTTGCCTAAGATATAAAGTTAATTACGTTTGCCTAAAATATATTCGTAAACAGAACGTTCACCTGCTACTAGTGAAATTTAGTAAAATTGCTTAGTTGGTTGATCATGTAGAAATACAAATGATTCCATATTTCATTAAAAGAACACGTTTTAAGACTTATAAAGTTGGCTCATTCAGAACTCAACATATGTGCAAACCATGGAGTGTTGTTGAGAATTGTGGAGACAAAACGCCGAGAGCTTTCCTCTTGAGAGCTACTTCCACAGATGTTAAAGCTTTAACCTTAGTGAACCAGGAAAAACATGTAGTTGAGATTAATCGTTCATTTTGTTTTCTGAGTGCTCTATCACGTTTCTTCGTATTTGGATTGTAATCTTCGTTTTCAATGTATTCTCTATATACTTAATTTACGTCGAAATTTGATTTTTTTTCAATAATTATTCCATGAAATTTGTATTATTTGGAAACAGTGTCCTCTTATTATTAAGGTGTTTTCATTACATTAGTTACGCCTTGAATTTATCATTCTTTAAATTTTAACAATATTGTTTAATTTTCAGTATAAACTGAAGCCCTAGGAAAATTAAATAATATAAATACCAATTAGTATTAGAGATTATTCAAGCGTATCCTTGGAATGAAATTAAATTCCCTAGCAGATAAAACAGCCAAAAAATTACAAAATTTGTTGTCCTGTTTTATACCTCAAAACTAATTTCTACTCTTTGAAAAAAAAGCCATTCCTTTTAATTTGTGAATGCCAAGTTCAGGCAGTCTTTGTTTTCCTTGTTTAGAACTCAGTCAACAGTTTGCCCATTTCGTTTGCGACATAACAAAGATTGAATTTCAGCGTCTGACATTAAGTATACTTGTGTTCTAAAAGTTAACATGTGTCAGTATTATGTTTCTTCTGTTCAAGGCTTATCTAGATTGTATACCAGGCCACAATAGGCCATATTGATAATTCGATCGAGATTACCTTTGTATTAGTTAAACACTATACTTAAATTCCATTCTTGTTTTTTTTTTATTTGGTCCTGCGAATTTAAGATTCAATAAAATCTAATATATTCCGATCAATTTGTAGATTAACTTTGAAATTAATGGTATCCGCAAGAGAAATTAAGTTACCGATTTTCTGCGGATCAGCAAGTGAAGTGGCAGTGGGCTGGTCACGTACTTCTGTCCCGCGTACCGTGAGGCCGTTTGAGTAGACGAGATCAGGGGTGATAACCGCGTCTTGGCAAACGCAACATACAACGCCACGGGCCCAAGGTCGTTGATACACGACTTGCGAAATATCGGTGGTGAATGCTGGATGAAGAAAGCACAAGACCTGGCGTACAATCGGAGATGCCTGTGTTCAGTAGTAGACTGCGATAAGTTAATAAGAGTAAGAGGAATTTTCTTTATGTACGTAAATTGATTTGGATTCAATTTACGTACATAAAGAAAATTCCTCTTGTGTTTTTCTATCTGAATACGTGTTTCTTTTCATAAACAATGTAAACACCCATAAATTCAACTAATTTTGTATTGAGCCACCATGTATTATTTCTAGATTTTCATTCGTCAATATTATACAACTGAAACGCTTGCTAAGTGGCGGGTGTGTAAGGATATGCATTAATGTTGGGAACCAGAGTTATTGCAAATGGCGCGTCAGGTTTAGCTAGCCAAGTCAGTGACCTGATGCCCTCATTCACTGAATCGATTATATGCGTTGTCCTTACGACTGTTGTTAGTACAGCATTGTACGTAGCGTGACTCCCTTACCAAATGACCGACTTTTATTCAATGCACTTCGAACGTTTTTCGAATCGATTAGGGCACTTTCTTTTGTTATGTTTCAGAGGCCATTGTTTGTTTTGTCTCTGAAATATAGAAAATATATTTGCACAGCTACACTGGGGTTTTGAAGATTTAAGGCATCTAAAAGATCGTGTTAAGGATTCCTTCATTTGAAAAGAACAGTTATCTTTAAATTATGAAATCATCATGAAATAGATACTCCGCTTAAAAACTTTTTTATAGGGTGACATGCAAATATAATACTCAATTGAAAGAAATGTTGATTCTAATCAAAGGCATCCTGCAAAGCAAATAACAAACTTAAACAGTACAATTCCGGTCCTGAAATTTTGTTTAAGTTTCAGTCTTCTTGGTAACAAATCAATACAAAATATATCTCTTTAGTTTTTTAGCTTTTCTACACAAAGTCCTATAGTTCAAACAATCAGTTCTAGTATAAAGTTTCCATTTTACTCTCAATGCATCTGTGATAGTGATACGACCTGTTATGGACACCTAACCGGACCGTGAGCGTACGCCGGTATTTTCACTTCTTAATAGATACATTTCACTTTGCAAAAAATGTACTCCATTCAACTTTCCGAGATCTCGCGAACAGGGAATTTATTCCTATACGTAAAAGCTAGAAAAACCTTAAGGTGCCCTCAATTTAATGGTGGAGTTATTTGAGTTCTAAAGAAGGGAAATGGGCGCTCCTGCCGTTGCAAATTATTGTGGGTTTTATGTTTAAAACGGTCTCTTTAACCCTGTAACTTCATAAATAAAGCTATTAAGTAGTAAACAGTTTACTACTTTTGTTTAATTTCATTGCCTTACGTTTAGTTGTCTTACGTTCAATACCGCCTGGACTACGAGTAGGTCTTACCAGACGTTTTCATTGTCAAGGTTCAAAAGTAAGGCTTTAAGGCGTTTTAGCCGTTCACTATTGATAAGAAAGATGTACAACGGATCGGTATATAGAGTTACCTTAATCCTGAAAATAGATGACGAAATGTAGTAAAACGAGCTGAAACTAAGGCAATGCTAAGATACGTAAATGATAGATAAGCATTGCGAAAATTTTCATAATTTGTTGCATCTAAACGGTATTTACGACAAAATAATAGCTAGTTGCGAGTAGGTGGTTATGTTTAATGAAATAATTGCTCGAATAGTTTGACGTTTGGGGCCTTTGCTTGGGGTTTGCTTAACAAGCAATTACTCAATTTTTTAGTATTCACTCTTATTACGATCGGGTCCAATATTATTTTGTGTAAAAGACATACAGCGCAGTACTCGGAGCGCGTAAATAATTCTAGCGGGATATGAAATTTAATTTAAAGGGTCTAGTTAGTAAACACAAGTTCTCAGCCTTAAAGCTTCATAAATTGCGTTTGTGATTCGATTTATTAATTTTCCGATTTCTGAAAGCATTGGTGCGGCATCGAGTATGCTGTAGCTTCGAATGAAATCAATAGCAGAGACCGTCTATTTATTGGTTTCCCTCATAATTTAATTCAATAAAGAAAATGTTCCTTTACCGAGCTACGCCTTGTAAACTTCACTGTGTTCTTGGGATTATTTGAAAAGTAATTTTGATGCCATACTTATATTAAAATAAAAATGGAAAAATATTTTTTGCAATGTATAAAAATGTTTTGTCTGTATCTATTATATATTCTACTTCAGCCAGAGTTATAGTACTGCATGAGAAAGCGTCCAGTAATTATTCAGTTTTAATGATAATGATACGTACGATTTTTATTTAAATCGTACGTATCATTATCAAAGATCGCTTGAACTAGGTATTTAATAATCATCATCATGATCAGCTCATGAAAAATCCCCAACCGAGGGCACGAGCCTACCCGTATAGGGTGTTTAATAATATAATTATTAAATAAAACTAGTTTTGAATTACCTTTAGCAATCCCAATGATTTATTTCCCAAGTATTTCAGAAGATGTGCTCTTATAAAGCGGATGCGACCTACACAGGTGTTTCTATAAACATTGAACGTCTACAATGCATTCCGGCCACAACTCGTTTGGCAACTGCATCGCTATTGACATTGATGACTGCGCATGCGGCGATTCAAACAGCCAATGGCCTACCTACGGGACATTTGTTAGTCTAAGTGCAAGATCTAGGTATGTAGGTCTCTGTTAGTCAAACTGAGATATGTGGGTTGACGTTGGATAGAATATTAATGTCGACAATATTAATTGCTAATTTTGTAAACTAGTCGAAGAACTAGATAAATACTGAACAACAGACTGTCATGCTCCTACGCATATGCCTGCCTCGCTTTCCTGACTGTGGATCATCATCATCCTGCTGGACAATGAATACAACACGAATGGATTATTACATTTAATAGCTGCGAAACGAAATAAGTCAAAAATACAAATTAGCTTATCCATCGAGACATATTTGTGTTAAGAGCGTCGGTGGTACTGGTTCAAATCCCACCACGTACCAATGTATTAACTAATTTCCGAAATTGTATGTACGTTATTCGACGCTCTTACGGTGAAGGAAAACATCGTGAGGAAACCTGCGAAGCCTGCGAAGAGAGGTTGTGCGTGAAGTCGTTCAACCCGCACTGGGCCCGCGTGGACGACTAAGGCCTAAACACTCTATACGGGTAGGCTGGTGCCCCTCGGTTGGGACGTTTAATGAGCTGATGATGATGATTTATTGCTGATTTTGTAAACTAGTCAAAGAAATAGATAAAGACAAACTACTGAATAACTGAATGTCGTGCTCCTATGCATAAGCCTGCCTCTCTTTTCTGATTGTAGAGCAGCCTAACCCTGCTGGACAATTAATACAACACGCATAAATTATTACAGTAAACCCCTGTGACAACGAAATAAGTCTTAAGACATTTGTCAAATCTAGGAAAGTTATTCGAACTTTTATAAGACTTAATAAATCTGCAGTGTTTTTGTTACTCTTTTAAATATTAGTACTGCTTAAAATCAGGATTTACGAAAGTTTAGATTTTCGTTCAAAAAGGCTGGTAAATTGTTTACATGACAAAGAGGTTACTTATTTACTTACAAGAAACCTATTATATGTGGTCATTTTATAGTTAGCTTAAAAATAGCAGAATTTATCTTTCTGTTTATCGTTAAGTTCGTCTTTACTTTTTGTCGACCATTCAACTTTTGTTAATTCATTCATGGCGTGTCGTTTCCTGCCGGTTCCCTTTTATGGGCCAGATTATTACGTCAAGGATTGCAATGTCCTTAAATGCTCCATTCAATTCATTTGGTCGAATAATTATACCACAATAATACGTTTTAATGGTGTACCAATGTAAAGCATTTTAATGTCTTTGAATTCTTCTGAAAAGGGTTTTGGGTGCCAAAGATACATCTATTCAGTTCTCTTTCTTCGTAAAAATAAATGTATTGAAGCGCAACGCATTTATTTTAAGTAAACTTCTTGCTTTTCTAACACAACAAATGCAATAGTATAATTACAATTAGTATAATTTGACGACCCATTTGGTGTCGCGGTTGAGAGGTCGACTGCAACACCAAGGGTTCCGGGTTCGATCCCCGGGCAGTACAAACATTTGTGTGCATGAACATGTCTGTTTGTAATGGTCTGGGTGTTTCTATGTAAAATGTATGTATTTACAAAAGAAAAATGTATGAGTGTCAGTGAATATTTATTTATTTATTTATAATAATTATGTCCTTAAAATGTATTGACTGATATTGTGCGTCTTGTTAGTTTATTCTTTATCTAAGTATGATAAATATATTTTTTATAAACTTTTGGTTACTTTTATTTCGCTTGTCGTCAACTTATCACATAAAAATACTATTAACGTTACAAAAACATGCTAAATTACGTCTTTTTTGTTAACAGGTGCGCGTCCGCGAGTTCACCATCGCGATGCAGCGTTGCCCCTACATCCACGAGATGAAGGAGCGACTGCTTGGCGCGCCCGTGGAGGGTACCGACAGGGAAACCCGGGAGCTGAGAGACGTGGACCGTGACAAACGGGAACGCGTCATAGACCACGTGGAACAGGTCGGCACCATCGTCAAAGTGAGCCTCACCTCATTCTCATCTGCACTTTTCTGTTTATTTCTTCGAAACTTCAAACACCCTGACTTATAGATTTAATTGTATGTGATCAGATCAGATTTATATGAAGGATTTTAATGTTAGGTGAAATCAACTAGTACCTACATTTAAGATTGGCTCTTGGTGATACTTTAGTCAAATTATGTCAGGTAGAGAAACACCCATCTGGTGTTGATTCTGATGTTAACGCCCAATCTTTGAGAAGAAACTTAGTTTAAAACTTGGTTGCGGAACTTGTTACAATGTCGCTTGTTGTTTGATACATATATTCTGGTGAAATATATTTTAAAAGTTCTATGAAACAATAGTAAAATTTTACAAGATCAGCAGTTGTTTCTTTTGGTTAACAATGAATTTAATAAATTTGTTCAGAGTGACAAGTAACAATAAAAAAGAGTGAGAACCCATTTCGGGTTTTAAACATGTACTATACGAAAGTGTAAAATTAGCTTCCACATTAATTTCTAGTCCCCTCCCTTTTATATACTTATTACTCGTATATTCACATATTTACGCGGAAGCAAAATGATGAAATTCCCTACAAGCAGTTATGCCAGCAGCAAATACCTTCTATAACCCAAAAATACTATCATTTTCGAATATTTGGGCTACGTTGTAAGAATTTACTTAACTTGGTATTCCTTTTATTTATGTATAAATCACCAGTATTTGACCAGTGTGTGTCCGACATACGAATATCAGCAATTCGATTCAAAATTGTACAAATGAAAGTGATGAAAGTATTTACAAAACGGTAGTTGAGAAAGGAAATCGTATTTAAATCAGAATATAATTAATCCACTGTAAGCCCTCAGCGGTTGAATTTTGACAATTAATGTTTACAAAGCAAGTTTTGATTTTGGTGGTTCATCAATACTTCTCTCCTTTTTAACATAGAGTCATAGCCTTAGAATTAGAGGGATTATTGTTTAATGTATACCTTTCTTCTGTATTAAATCTCTCATCTTCTTTATCCTGAATTGAGATATTGGGTGAGCAATATTTTTAAGACACCTATTACCTACTAAGTTTCATTTTCATCATAAGTCTTTAAAGCACTCCATTTCATATTAAATTTACGCTTCTATTAATAGAATACTTAAATGTTTAGAAGTGATAGATTAGATTTAATTAGATCATTTTAACAGTAGGAGTAGTTTCAATAATTAATCATTTACTGATATTTAAGGCTTTACGCCTTCCATGTTATCTTTTGCAGAAAATACTCTTTCAAACTTAGTTTCGATAACAAAAATGCATTGTCAAATGATTTCTTTAGCAATGTTTATATTTCTACTTCTTATAAGATGAAATCCTGACTTTTTAAATCTATGTTATGCCTTTTTGTTATTTAATTTTAATTTATACTAGCTTTTGCCTGCGGCTTCGCTCGCATTAAATTCGGGATAACACGGTACTTACATTTATCCCTATACAGAGGATCTCCCCTCCCTCCAACTTTAAAGGTCTCGGGGTCAATTTCAGATTTATTTTTAGCAAAAAATATGTTATAGTGAGCTAACCTCAAAAGATAGACATGCTGTCGCGGACTTTTTTGTAGACCTTTAAAAGGAGAACAATACTTTCATACATGACTTTTGTGAAACTTTAACCGTTTACTCAGCGTACGCAGCGGAAGCTCCAAGTATGAAAAAATACCCCCGATTTTGAAATATTCTTCGTTGCTGCTCCGCTTCTATTACTCGTAGCGTGATGTTGTATAGCCTTCCTCGATAAATAAGCTATCTAACACTGAAAGAATTTTTCAAATCGAACCAGTAGTTCCTGAGATTAGCGCGTTCAAACAAACAAACTCTTCAGCTTTATATATTAGTATAGATATAGATATGCATGTTGCAATTTTACTTTTTTTGCTATTTTATAGGCTAGATTTTCATCTAAAGCAAGCTGACAAGGTTTTTTAAACAAACATTAGATTCAGAATATGAGATTGGTATTGGGGTATACATTTTGAATCACCATAAAGGTATTTTATTTAAAAGGAAGTTGCGTAGAGTATCTGGAGGGCTAGAGTCCGGTAATTGTCTGGATCATGATAATCTGATAAGGGTATCGTAGTCCAGCATTAGGATAGGATAGGTGATATCTTTGAACGTAAGGTTTGAAGTTTTTAAAATCTTAGAACTATTTTAATCAATCAACAGCCGTTGTGGTCCTATAAACCTATCTATAAATGACTATGGATAGATTGAGTAATAATGCACCACGCAGTGAAATTACCGGGTATAAGAGACCTTACATCTATTATCTCTAGTGACGGGCGCAGAGTGGCATTGACGGAGAATAATAACTGTCTATCAGTTGTTGGTCTCCTTCAATGCCGCTTTGTCATGGTTAGGCGTATCACTTACCATTAGGTGAGCGTCCTAACCGTCCTGTTTACTAATAACATAAAACATGCAAGTCAATTACGGATTTTTCGCTTTGGTAGCTTTATAACCTATTTTAATATAATTTTATAATAGGCCACACCTTGTGTATTGTATAAAGTGCGTAATAAATAGAAGCAAATGACTATCGTACGTAATATTCCAGCTGAATTCGGACGGGTACGGGTCGCACACGTCGCCGGCGCGCGCGCCACTCGTCACGGACGAGTGCGAAGCGCCGGCGGACGAGACCGACGCGTTGAGCCCTACAGATGTCGTGCTGCGGTACCGCCAGTGCTGCCAACCTAACACCACTCCTAAGAATGCCAAGTAAGTGAAGTATAGAGGTGGTAGATTCATTTGACGATCTTAAGAGCCTTCCTTCCGCCTCTCGACATAAGGCCGATGCGCCGGCAGACAAGAGCGACGCGTTGAGTCCCATAGATGTCCTGCTGCGGTACCAACAGTGCTGGAAACCTAGCTCAGTTGTGCTAGGTTTTGGAGTTCCTAAGAATGTCAAGTAAGTTGAACGTAGAGATGGAAGCTTCATTTGATGATCTTAAGTAGCTTTATTACGCCTTTCCGGCAAACGAGACCGACGTAATGAGCCTTATAGAACTGTGGTACCGACAGTGCTGCCAATCTAGCACAACTACTTAGAATCACAGTAACGGTTTTCTTTGACTTTGCGCAATTTGGTTTCATGAGGAATTCGACCAATTGAGTAATAGGGTTGCGGAATTACCTTGAAGCACACAAATTTATGCCCTGAATGAGATAATGCTAGAGAGTTAACCTAATTTTCACATTACAGTATTTGAATATCTTCTGAACCCATACTTCAGGTGATTTAGATGTTGGCGTTTAGATGTTGATGTATTATGCCCTAGCTTTAATATAAAATATAGCTATACGATAAGAAGAATAAACGCAAAATCATCTCTTTGGTATTTCATCCACAACTACCATGAATAAATGTAACAGTATAAGATCTGAACATGTATTATTAATTTTCGAATGTGCGATAAATCAAAGTAGTAGCAATCAAAGTTACATCATCCAACAACTTCATACAAAAATATCTTCTTTTTGCTAGGTAGGTAGGTAAACATAGATTCTAATTAATACCCAATGATTAGGAAAGGCTGAGCTTCAGTACAAAAAAAAGATATTGGCTAAATAAAATATACCTCATTATATTATAGAAATATACCAACTTCCATGAGTTCACTTTGACCTATTTTTCTATATTCATGGGATAACTTTGATGTATATATAGATAAATAGGTCACTATCATGCAAATAAAAACCGACACCGGTGAAGCCCTATAAAAAGCTTGAGAGGACAATTTAAAAATAAAGGGGGGGAAGTTGTAATCAAAGCATTTCCACGTCGCATGGATGGACAATCGATTTTACGGTTGCCGTGTATGGACGCAACTAAATAAGGATACATGAAGACCACGCATGCTGAAGTGGATCGTAAAGCTTTGAGTATTAAACTTAAAGTTGTATAACTATCGCATTGACATATTTGAGCGTTCAGAGCGTCCATTGTGGTTGAACGTGGATGGTCTCTAGGCGCATCTGGGATACCGTTAATGCAGGAACTTACCCATGATAGGGATAATGTTCATATTAATAATATCCAATACATCTGGGAGACTATTCTTGGCAGTTATTTCGAAGTCGATAGTGATTTGATTGTGAGCGAGAAAGTCGATTGCAAGCTTTCAAAAGTTGAAAATCTTGGCAAGATGCTAATAAAGTTTTGGCTTAATATTTGTTTTGAGACGAGATGATCCTTAGCTTACTAAGCAATCAATGATGCTCATATTAAAATAAAATAAAAAAATTCAACCTGGCCGTCTTCATGGCAAGAGTGAATAGGCTGTTTCTAGGCAGAAATGATCCATCCTCGGCCGCAACATCACTTACCATCAGGTGAGATGGCGGTCAAATGTCTGCCTATATAAGATAAGAAGATAAGATTAAAAGATAATAAACTGCTTAAAAGAGCTTTCATACATAAAGTTTTCGAAACATTATGTAAATGATAGCGATGATATTAGTATAAGTTTTAAAATTTTATTGCATTATTTTTACTCTTCCAAGACTCAATAACAAACTTGCACTTTTTTTTTATATCTCCATAAAATTATGATTCACGATACCGTGTAACGAGCTGTTATGTCACAAATAGAGACTATACTGATTCACAAACTAACTCTAAATAAATGTATTTTAATAGATTCGATTACAAAATGTTGAATAAACGATTACGTCAAAATGTTCAATCATTTTTTTTATGTTATAAGTGTACAGGACGGTCTGGATGTTCACCTGATGGTAAGTGATACGCCAGACCATGACAGAGCGGCATTAAAGGAGACCAACAACTGATAGATAGTTATTATTCTCCATCAATGCCGCACTGCGCCCGTCACCCGAGACAACAGATGTTATACCCTGTAATTGCACTAGCACAGTGCCCTCATCCCGAAACACAAAAAAGCATAACACTCCTGTTTCACGGGATGATATCTGGCACTGCGGTGGTACCTACCTAGACGACTCAGCATCAAGTCTACCACTTAGTAAATCTGAAATAACCAAATATAATATACAAGAAACACAATACACAACGCGATAAACTATAATGTTTATAGTGAGATACCATCAATCAGTGTCGCATTCATTTGGCGAATCGAAAATAAGTCTGACGAGTCAGACATCCATAATATTATGTAAGTATGCATCGTCTGTCTGCAGTTTTCAAGGCCGGTCTCTTACAGGCATTATATCATTGATGCGGTTGCCTAACTAACGATTAATATGGTCGCCGCGTTGTTACTCGATGAAGTGTATATTAATCGCAATTAGCGTTTTAAACGTTTTATCCTTTTGTTATTGTGGTTGTTTAATTAATATAAAACGTATATTGTGAGTAGTAACAAGGTAATATCACAATTGATCTGTTTGGTTAGGGCTATCATACATTGTTAGGAAAGCACCTGACACTCATAACTACATAGAAACGTTTCGTTGAGTGCTATAGGGTACTGGAAGATAAATAATTTCGGGGTTGCCCATGGAAATCGTTCACTAAAACATGAGAATATCGCAACCTAACTCCCAGCTAATTTTAATGCTAGGCCCTCCAAGCCACTACCTATATGGCTTAATAACTTGTGTTATGTATTAGTCCAATTTGGACTAGGTATATATATATTTATTATTTATTACGCAAATGTTACTTTTACACGTAGTAGGGAATCAAACCGTGCGAAGGACACTTAGAAATGCATTGAAAAGTATTTGTAATAAGTGTACTAATTTGTTAGGTCATAATAGTATTTAAGCAAAGGCTATGTAAGTTTCACTTTTAACAACATTTACGTCAGAGTTTTCATTGAACGTTGTGAAACGAGCTAATTAGAAACGCGTGACTATTTTAACAAATCGCCATCGCGGTGCTCCACTAATCAGTGTCTCAACGATATACTTGCCTAAGAGACAATAGTGGGATGAAGATGTTTAATCTGTGGCTTCAGGATCTGACTTCCAAGTTGCACAAGTATTCGAAAACTTTGAATCTTAATAAATCAGCTGCTCCGAATGCTTTGCCAGTTCTCTTTTTAGTCAGAAAAAGCTATACTATTTATGAGGTCTCTTATTGAAGGTATTGTAGATTCATTATGAAAATCCACTTTCATTACCCAAATCCAAAAGAAAACAATCTCTTAATAACACTTTAAAAGCCAATTTCTAAGGTCTAGATTTTTGTACGCGTATTGTCTATCAGTTGTTGATACCTAGTTTGATGTCTGACCTTAATGACAAGCAGCATAGTTTTTTGAACGGTAGATCAACGGTTACCAAATGGTACTATTTACTTACTATGTGACGAAAGTATTTAATAGCAGCTCTCAAGTGTATGTAATACCTTCACAAACTATTGTAAAACATTTGAACGGGTTGTTCACGTTATCCTGATGCAGAAGCCTTTTAAGTTGAAGAGTATATATTATTTAAGTAAGTAGTATATATTATTTAATCTGTGGTACTTGTACCACAGATTAAATATGAACTGTATCGATGGTTTATATCTTACCATCGTGCTGCCGGACTTCCTACTCCACGTTTCGGCTTCACAACCATCAGAGCATCTGGACATTTCAGATTTCGAGATCATTAAAGGCAACAGATGCCATTTTCACAATATAAACTGACAGATTAGTTGCAAATTCTTTAATTAAAAAATGTTCATCACACAACTCTTGGGCCCTATTTTTGACTCTTACCCTAAGAAACTTTGGTATTCAAGCAAAAATACTTATACACTTCCTGATAATTATAAAGAATAGAAATACGGTAAACGCGGCTGCGAATCCTTCTATTACTATTCAGAGAACACCCTACATTCCTCTCAGTGCTTGATTGAGATATGGATAGAAACGAGCATCCTTAAGGTCATTTGGTAGTTTTATATAAATATTCACTGTCATTCACAAAGCGCCATGTAGTCTAAACTAAGCATTGTGACTGTAATATGTGTACTAAACACGGATAAACATACTTATATATTTTTGTAAATACAAACATATTATACATAGAAAACTCAGATCAATACAAACAGACATGTTTGTACTGCCGGGATCGAACCCGGAACCCTTAATATAGTAGCCGATGTCTCAACCATTCTGCATTTAATAGGTCATCAATCCAAATGCTCATAAGTTCTTTATTTAAGCCAAACTTGAGTTAATGAATTTTGACTCTTAATATTACTATCGTAAATGTGCATGTGCATTGTGCATGTAATACAACGTTATTGAATATTATAAACGGATACTCCCAGTTTTATTTATTTCGTTAGATACAAAATTAAAACAATTGCGTGCAAACAAACCAAAATTTTAAGTTCAAAGACCTGGTATCAACTACGCAGATAGTTGATTCGTGAGCATGCGCAAACCGTCCAATTGTCCCTAAAGGCCGGTTCCCTAAAAGGATTCGACTCATTGGAAACTGCGTAGATGCGTAAAGCGACACAAGATACATGCATCAGGGTTGACACAAATAGTAAGAATACTAATTTCTATAGATATTAGACCAAATAGCTTATATATTCAGTAGATAATTAATTATTATAACATAAATTATGTCTTTTTTTTCTACTTGACGTACTTTCATATTTAAATCCATGAGAAACACAAAGTGAATTACGATTATTTACGGTGAATTTTGTGTTTACGTAATGCAAAAAAGCGAGAATGATCTAGCACCTCCGTAAAAAAAAACATCTATATTAAAGATAGCAATTTAAAAAAATATTAAAACATAATACTTATTAAGGGAAAACACTTTAAATTTACGCTAGTATGTTTCAGTGAGTGAGTAGTGATTAAAGACATGCACATGCCTCTCTTTAATTTCAATATATAATACTTGTTGACGACGAAAGATTACTTAACTAAAATTTAAAAATTTGAACGAACGCCATATAATTATATTAAATCCTTTTATTTTTAAAAGGTGCTAACACTAGTTAATGTATAATTGTCCTCTTTACTGATGCATTGTGTAAACCACCCAAACATTAAGTGTTAGTTTGGATGCGTTTGGGTGAGGCCGGGCGTGGGCTGGGTCAGTGGTCGCTCGCGCAGCCTCCTAAAAGCTCTCCGGGAGGGACGCGCCTCTATCGACCGCTTGCCACTGATTCTACTAGGGTTGCCACGATGTTTTAAAATAACGAATTAAATAATAATATGGGCTATTTTCATAGTTCTTACGAGTACTACACCCTGTATGCTATAAAAGAAACTTTCAGTTTTGACAGGGGCAAAAAACAATGTAGTGTCAATTGTTTATAACATGTAAGATATAGATAATTTCTTGTGTTAATATCATAGATATTGTATTAAATATAAGTCACTTATTAAAATTTGTAAACATAAAGCAGTATTAAAAATACATCAACATAAACTGCATTAAGTCAAAAAAACCTTTTAAGATTGCAGCATGCATTTTCTTATCGCTCCCCCGTTTTGTAACAACGAAATTACGACCCTCTCGCTATTAAGAGTGCAATTCGGGAGAAATAGGGTGCGCTCGGAGGGTGTGACGCCCCTGCCGGTCCAGAGCGCGCAGCATCCGTCATTGCGCAACTCGGCCGGCATTCGAGTCCGAGACACGGCCTCGTAGCGCACTTCCGGAGCCTTTCCCTTGGAACCGCTCCCTACTTCGCCCTTAACCTGAAACGAGATGCCAGTGTAAACCCGTGAGTGTGAAAGTGTAGTGATGGGGAAAGAAAGCACAGCCCACTGATGCGGAGGTGAAGGTGGCGACCGTCGACCTGGAGGCGGTAGACAATATGGCGACGTTGCCGGTCGGGCAGCACGCCAGCAAGGCAGCGACATCGCAATCGCTGAGAAGCATAACACTGCAAACAAGGAGATGGAGCTCAAATGTGTTCAACCTAAACCGTCTAAAAAGTATGTAAAAAATAAAATCAAAATGTATAAAAATATACGATTTTTAAGATCCTTTTCATAAAGATAAAGAATCCTACTCCGAAAACAAAAGATAAATCACTAAAATCCTTTGTTCTGCGATCAAAGTTTCAAATATAGCTTGTGTGGTGGAGTACTGCTGACTGAAAGGGGGTAATCAATATGAACAACTTTAGGCGTAATAAGTGTTTTCAATCTCAATTGAGCAAATAATAAATAATGCCAAAACGTCTTTATCAAAGGATATATCCGGTTATATTAATACATTTATAAATCTTTGTTGACTAGATGACCAAACACAAAGGATTTTTTTAAAGGCAGGTTTAATTTATTTCCGAAATATTAACTGTACATACAACATATCCATACGGACAAAGGACCTATTACATACTCTACTTGTACTTGACAACACAAATGAACTAGAATAAAAATATGGTTTCGAATATACAGGTTCGCCCTGAATGCGCGCGTCGTAACATTTTGTTATAAAATACCTATCGGTTACTACTTAATCTACAGACTACGTTCGTAGCACTGTAACATCATGTGTGTGAAATGTATTAATATTATCTAAAATAAATTTTGATATTAGGTGCTTCTTACTTTGTCACAAAGTATATTATTGAATACGTATTATCGAATGCGTAGTTTTATGGAGTTTGTTCTGAGGCAAATCAACATATAGTATTCAATTTGATTCAATTAATTTGTCTCATTAGACGTAACAAATTGTATGTAAATCGCATAACTTCACGATTTATTGTACTGATTCATTAGCGTGTTACATAGGTCATTGACAATGAAGAGCCACAACAATGACCACAAATTGAAATATATATGTTTCTATTACAGAACATCGCTGTTCATCATATCCAGTTTCATCTACGCAAAACTTCTAGTGGTGTATGCATCGCCTACGTCATCAGCGATGTCATCACACACTTGCCCTGTACTACTACGAAGGCTTCTTCACCTACATATATGGCATGAGCATTTTGTTTTTGCTGTATGTCTTCTGCTTCCTCCTTCAAGGTTTGTACGCAGAAAACATCTTTTTTTGTCAGATAATGGTTAAGTTTCTGTGTGTGATCATTGATCACTAAACGACATATTTATCACAGAGAGTGCGTGCTGCAGCGGTAGCCCGCCGAAACCAAAACCTCCACCTAAGGAAAAGAAACCCAAGAAGGAAAAAGAAAAGAAAACCAAAGATAAGGAAGTTAAGGATGGTAAAGATGGAAAGGAAGGCAAAGATGCCAAGAAAGATGGAAAAAAGGATGGCAAGAAAAAAGATAAGGAAAAGGAAAAAGACGCCACTAATGAAAAACCAGCCAAAGAATCTAAGAAGCAAAGTCAATTTCAGGTGAGTGAAATGACACAGCAGCCTTACACAGCACATCCAACACTTATGTATTTAACCAGACTATTTCACATATTTTTATCGCTTTCACGTGTCGTCCAGTGTTAGATAACCACAAATCAGTGTTTTTGTTTAGTTTTTTACCATCTTTTTTATTGAATTTATTTTTTTCTCACATTGTTATCTTTGTTAGCCTTTCACAAAACATGCTTTAAACAGGACGTAACAAGCCGCATGACCCCTTTTTGTTTACGCTGCCAACTTTTTGTTTTTTCCATATCATTTGGCCAGGAGGTGTATCCCCGTAAGATGCGTGATAAAGTTCGTCAACAACAATTGCAAATACAAATGGCGCAATTGTATGCTACCGAACAGGTGAGGTATACATTGACGCATCTCGCTTGTTTATTTGTGTATCATAAACTTCAGGAAAGCTTTGGATGTGCTGTTGTAGATTTATTTTGCAATTGTGCTTATGTCGTTTTCTGCTATTCTATTCAAACTCGCTTCTTCAGATTGGGCTTGTGTGTAAGTTATTCCAAATACAAAAACAATTGAAGCTTGTATCATTATTGTAGTATTCGCGTCTTATGGTAATCTGACGTTATTATTAACAAAAACATTAAAGCGTTCATTATGTAGATAGACTAATATCTATATAATAATGTAAGTTTTGTTAGTTAATGAAACAACTAGTAATACACATTTATTACGAATCCAGAATCCGCATCGAAAAAACACTCAGATTAACTTGCGGATTTATCATTAAATAAATCTACAAGCTAATCTGTATTAATAATTATATACAATATATTTATATCGCAAAAAAAAATGAAAACACTTGTGAACATTTTATCGGAGTCACGTCTTCATCATTAGCCACAGACGTTAACTGAGGGTGAATAATTTAACGATTTACAGGTATTATATATAACGTGTCTATTAATTTTAAACAGCAACAAGACGTCGTGGAATTGGAGGCTGGCCCTGTGGCTCGACCTGCTCGAAGACGCAAGACTTCGCAAAATGATCACAGCCATGGGAGTTTCTTCCTTAGGATCGGAGCTATTGGTAACAAATTAAAGTTGTATTTTATTTAATTGATTGTATGGGCTTAGCGTGTAACAAGTACTGACCTCAAGTGCGTAATGCAATTGCAGAACGCAGCACCGCGGTTTTGAGTCCGACATATCAATAATAAAAGTGATAGAGAGAGGGTTATTTGTCCAATATCAGACATTAGGGCTGTAACAATAGTAATTAACAAAGTACTTATATGAACTTAGAGATGTAACGAATTTTAATTTTATTTCATAGCCTTTGGCCTTGGTACTATGATTTACAACGGCTTGGAGTTTGGAACCTTCTTTGAGCTGCCCCTGGAATCACCGTGCTATCTTATTTTGAAAGGCGTAAACCCTGTTCTGCAAATGGTATTTACCTTCATGCAGATGTACTTCATTTTTATGAATTCACGGGTAAGTTCGTTGAAAAATGTATTGTTACTTTGCAGTTTGTAAGTTGATATTACAATACAAACCTAGCATATACAAAAACAATAAATCAAAACTAAATAAAATAAAACAGATTTTATTGTCTCTCACAAAGATTCTATTTTGAACTCTATCATTAACTTAACAATATGACGTAGTTTATTCAGAATAATCTATGTGGTTCTAAGATCTATAGGATTCGAATCTCTTTCAAAACATCATCAGATCAATTAGCTGAAGCAGATTAGATATTGGATATTATTATGCATCATAAATGATGACGTCTTTACTTAAAAAGATCACCCACATTAACATTTTAAACGTTAGCATTCAGACCAACTGAAAAAAACTGTATCTATTTAATATCCTTTGTGGCAATTAGGTTTAATAATTTTATTCATAATTTTTAATATTTTTGGGTTTTTTAATTACAGCTCAATATTCATCGTTTCAAAGTGATCGCTCGATTTGGATTGATGCATGTAGTTGCAACTAACATTTGCGTTTGGATACGAACGCTAGTCCTTGAGTCACTTAAAAAATTACAGACTACCACGTGAAAAACCCTCTGGGTGTTCCCGGCGAAGGCGTCCTCGGAAGTAAGTGTCTAAACAATTCATATTAAGCATCTGCCTTCTACTAAATCAAAAGCATGGATAGCAAAATACTAATCTAATACGAAATTTAACATTTGCATCTTCAGAAGTCATCCGCAAACACACCCTAAGGCATTCTGGTAAAGTTTTCGGTGCAACAACCGCGGCTTCAACTGTTGCTTCCACTGTAATAAGCACCACAAAATCTGCCGGTCAACAGCTACTGAATATTGTTACCGCAACTACGCCTGAGCCGACCTCAACACCTACCACAAGTTAGTATCTAATAACGCTTTTACATAAATACCTACTAATATCTTAACACGATATCTCTGTAGCAAGTTAACATTACGTGTGCATGCATGTGTTTAATTAAAACGAGTTTTGGACTAATTTTTTCAGCGACTAATCCTACACCATATTTTAACATGGGTGGTGGGTTCGCTCCTAAATCGAAACTGATCGACACTATAAAGAGTACTATTGGGTACGACAATGGAATGGGATTCGTTCGGGAATCCAAAGATGCGTGGCCCAATGATAATCCTTTCACTACTACCTCTACCATAGCAACACCTTTAACAACGGAGGGTGAGAAAGTAACCCGTACTCAGACAGCCATGTTGGAGGTATTCCAGTGGCTTTCTTCTACTTTCAAACCGATTGTAAGCACTATGTCGACATCCTCCGCTGGATCCTATGTAACTGATAAAGATGAATGGGCCAATAGTGTCGAAACGTATCGCGTAGATGAACCACCACATTCGCCAGGTTTGTCGGAGTGTCGTTTTGGAACCTCATCCATACTCTGCATTGCACTTTTATTTTGCAGTCTATCTGATATCATTTTAGTTTTCATGTGGTGTCCTTAGGATATTCATTGCACTATCTTTTGGTTATCTTTATTTTGTGTACCATTCCTAGCATGTTTCTCATTTCAACTTCAAACTGATCAATTATTATTATTGTTATACTTAGTGTAATTATTTATATTTTTACAAATTCTATCATGAATACTCTTTTTAATGAACTTCTTTCTTTTCAGTAAGTAACTCAACCGAGATTTTCGAGTCCTTCGACAATCTAAACCCGGCGGCCTTGATTGCCAATATTGATAACACTACCGTGTGCGGAAGAAACCCAATTATGGGCACGATTGTTTCTGACTCGGCTCCTTATCTGTACCCTTCATAATTGAGTACTCTCTGATCGGGGCTGCCGTGATCTACGTTATGTGGAAACATATTGGTCGCTACCCCAGGTAAATATAATTTTGATTGTTTACTAATCAACTTATTTTAATATCCCAGTATGTAACTCACCTGACATGCAACCATCCGCTAATCTCACAACTTTAGAAATCCATACTAGATTCAAAAAGTAGCATTTAGCTGTTTTTTCAAGAGTAAATTTGCACATTTGCATACATTTAAGAGTGTCGTCACTGACGCCTATGCGTTTGGTTGCAGTGTGGCCAACGACGAAGATCTGGAAAGACGTCTGGAGGCTGTTCTCTCCCGCAGGGCTGCGGCGTTAGCGGCGGCACAGCGAGGAAATCGAGTTGACTGCGCTGGGGCTTCTAAGGGCCTCTTCTGTGGACTTCTACTTCTGGTCGCTTCATTGATCTGCTTGATCCTCTTCTTCGTCCTAATAAGACACCAAGAGTTGAAACGCCTGTCTATTTACCTGGCAGATGTATCGCACTGTGCTCTAATGATTCTCTCAATACTGGCAATACTAATCGGATTTATACGGTAAGTTCGATACCTTGTGGTATAATTGCATGGCTTGTAATTTTGCTAGAAAAATATTACATAGTACGTTAATTTGAATATAACAACACTACTTGATTTAATATTATTGTGTTAATCGAACCTTTTTAGTTTACATAGCTGAATTAATATTTTGTTTTATTTCAATTATTTTATCTTTTTTTTGTTATCCTGTTCCTTTTCCTGTTCATATCCTTTGGTTGGCTCCGCTTTTTCGTTTACGCACAATATTAAACTTGTGCTGCACCACCAACATTTTCACCTTTTATTATTATTAATAATAATCCCACGTTTTAATTTATATTTTCTTTTATATCCGATGTGTCTTTCCGTTTAACCTTTATTGGTTGATTCAAAATGTCGACCAGTGGTCGAGTAATGAGATGGAGCTCTAGCCGTCCCTCCTGTACCGAGCCTCTTCGCAGGGTTCAATCGCTGAAGTTCCGCTCCGAAGAGCAGTCTGACCTGAATGACATCCTGCTTCGCGTCTCCGCCTTCGGTTTGTTCGTGTACGCCGTGTTCAGCGTCATTGCTGGTGGAATGGGTGCCTTTACGCACGAGCCCAACCTTCTCGTTATGATCACAGGCTGCTTGAGCGTATTTCAGGTAATAAATGTTCATGCAGTTAACGTAATAAAAAGTTTTGATGGATTACATTGTATTAAATATATTAATTACTCATTACAGATCCCTAAACAAACTGATTTAACATTTCAGGTTATACTGCAACTGCTATTCATCGCTGATGTATCCCGTCGTCGAGTTCACCTCCCTGAACAGGAACGAAGCAAACCTGCCGCCAAGCGGTCACTTTCTTACTGATCTGCAACGTCACTATGTGGCTTATCTACACCTTCGAAGCACAGAAAGTGCTTGCTAACCCGTATGTTAACATGTATATTGTGCTTTTGTTGTTTAACCCTTTGAACGCCAATTGAACGCAACACCTAAGGCGTTAGAAACAAAAGATTTTCTTTTGTCTCTGGATTACTAGCGTTCAAAGGGTTAATGTGTATGAATACGTTGTAGCTTCGTAACTAATAATTATTATTGAATTTTATTCAACATCTTTTTTTTATTTTCAGGTACAGTTGGACTTTTATGGATTTGTCGCCTGGTCTCTCGTTCAGCGCTTCACTCTGCCCCTTTGCATTTTCCATCGCTTCCATTCAGCTGTGACTCTTGCTGAAATATGGAAGACGAGCTACAAAGCGCGTCTCGAGTGAGTGCCTACAGGGATCACTGAATGTAAAACCCAATTGTCACCTTCGACAACGTCTTAGGTTGACCTTCGAGGATATGCTACCGATTTCGTCCTAATCCGGGGCAGCAATATTTGTAGTTAGAAAGGTAAAATTTGTTGCTAGTTTCAAACTCATCTCGCTGTTTCATGAAGTGTTAGTGTAAGATCGTGTGACGAATTTAGAGCGGCATCTGTCTACTAAGAATAAGTGATTGCTATCCCGGAAAGAATATACGAATAAAATTACTAATGTACCCCCGCAAATCATCATTATGTTGGTTATGATTTTCTAATGTTATTTCTTTCTTTCTTTTCACATTCCATACTTTTTACAGTTTCGTGTAATTTAAGTTTCATGGAAGACTGACTTTGGAGACTAAAGTGACCAAACAAACATATTTTTCAACTCTTTTCTTTACTAGATACGTAAACAGTTATTGCTCACAAAAGCGGATTTCTACGCTGTGAATTTTGCGATTCAGAAAAATTATTGAATTAAAGCGTCTTGATCTAACAAAAACGAAAATGAATGTACTCCCCAGTTGTGAAAAGTTCCCTCCTTTGTTAGAAATAATTTGTGTGCCATGGTTTTAGGGTTAAGGCTTCATTGGACAATATTTTACATTTCTTTAAAATATATGCAAAAGGGGAATTATATTTCAGAATATATTAAAAACACTCTTTGTTATTTAATGAGGAGGAAGAGTTCAATGTTTTAAGAATATGAAAAGAATTATAAAAACATCTACTTTGTCTTAATTTAAAATGTTTATATCGCATTGGGAGGTAAGACATTTATCATAAATTTAAAAATCGTGACACATTTCTAGAGTTAATTAATGTTAATGCTATAATATTTAAAGTTTCAGAAAATTTATTAGCCAACATTTTGGGATAAGCAGTAGAGTTATATTGGAAATCTAATGTATGCTAATCGTAAGATCGTAGATAAAGTATCGAGAATACATCTTATTCAATGTACTTAACATTAGAAGGAAATAAACATGAGTAGCTGATGCTTTAGCAGAGTTGAAGACCGGTTTCTTGATACGAACAACCATTGGGTGTTTAAGTTTAGAATATTTTATTGCAAGGGGCCACAATGATCGAAGTTTTTTAACCAACCATTGCACATTTTTATAGAACTTATAGCGATTCCGTAATGTAAAATACATATAAGGTTAGGAAAAAAGTATTTTCGCATATAAATCTCATCGGCTACATTAATTGTACTTGACTAGCTTTGGGTATCATTAAAAACTTAATTAAATTTTAAAGCAGATAAGTACAATTATGGAAAATGCGTGATTTTATTTTTTTACCGTCCAGATAATAGAATCTTGAAAGGATGAAGTATGCAATTTTTGATAAAGTGTACTAAGTTGTGGTGTAGCTAAAAACCTGGAAATCGTCCACAAAACTAGTAAAATTACTGGGTATAAGAGTAAGAGAGCTAACTCCAGTTGTCTTGGGTGACGGGTCTATTAATTCTTGTCTCATTCAATGCCGCTCTGTCATGATCAGGCGTAGGTGATCTGTCCACCAGATGAAAGTCTTGACCATCCTGTGAAATTTGTAACTTAAAAGAAACTACATACTTTAATTAATGTAATTGAATTTGTGTAATAAAAATGATTTGTTTTTTATATAAAATGCATAAGAACTTTCTTCCCAACCTTATATAAATTCGAACTGATGTGTGACATTAAATGCATTCAATCTTAATTTTAGTATAGGTACACAAGTTTTCATGGTAGTATGTACGTCATGTGTGGGTACCCTTATTCACATTATTTTGCGTTAAAGGAATCTCTGAAAGTATTTTATTAAACATCTTTATGTGCAATCTATTTTTATAAAACTTATTTTACACGTCTTGTGTCGTTATACCACACCACTGACACTCATCGTGATATCATTTCGATGTTAGATTTTTGTATAAAATAGTTCGTACTCAATTATTTATAGCATATTTATTAATTTTGTAAACTAAATGATAAGATAAATTCGTAACTTATTGCTCTAGGGTTTGAGAGTAAAGAATGCTCACATCGTGAGGATTAGAGTGCATGGTGGTATTTGAATGGTATAAATTTTTAAAATAAATGTATTAATTAATGCCGAACTTTTAATGATCAATTTGGGCTTAATGCATAATTTTTTGAAGGAGAAAAGCTATCTGTGTGTTAAACATTAAATAGATTCAACCAGTGTGTTTGGCTTGATTTATCACTGCCCGTAATTGTAACAACAGTAATTAATTATTATTGTAACTAGTAAGTCCTTTGATAAACCTATACTATTTCTAACTTGTTCAATTTTGTAGGTGATATTTACTGTGTACCTAAAATGTTTGGAATAAAATGTACCGATGTTTATAACATTAGGTTTAACAATATCATCATATTGTGGATACTCAATCAGTGTTATTATAATAGAGATACCAAAAAAAAATTGGAAATTCTACTTTAAAGTATATGATTAATATATGTAAATGTCTATTTGAATAAATCAAATAATACATCTATGTAATCGCCAGTTTTATTTAGAAACCTACCAGATAAAAACATGTACAGTTTTATTTATTAAATTAATCAGAAAGATTTTAAACTATCTACATCACTGTCATAAATTTGACGACCCATTTGGTGTTGCAATTGAGACGTTGACTATAGACGTTTCTATGTTTAATAAATAATAATAATAAATAAATATCCACACACACAATGCCATCTAGCCCCAAGTTAAGCGTGAAGCCTGTATTATGGGTACTTAACAACGGATAAACATACTTATATACATTTTTTTTTGTAAATACATACCTATTATACATAGAAAACACCCAGACCATTACAAACAGACATGTTCATGCACACAAATGTTTGCACTGCCCGGGGATTGAACCCGACACCCATGGTGTTGCAGTCGACCTCTCAACCGCAATACCAAATGGTCAAATTAATTATAATAAATTTTAATTATTATGGATGTGTTTCGTTTCCGATCTAAATAGTAAACGATAATCGTTTTTTTATTAAATCTTAGCTAGGGTACACACAAAACACTTCAGAAAGTGTATGATGAGGACATAGAAAGAGAACGACGGGCATTGTCGGTCAGGGCATGTTGGCCCGCAGGTTTGCGCGTTGTACACGGGATGTAAAAATAACACTCTTTAGAGCATATTGCACTTCCTTCTACACGGGTAGCCTGTGGTTAAAGTATACGCAAAAGTCCTACAATACCTCGAGGGTGCAATATAATAATGCGTTTAGCGTGCTATTGGGACTGCCGCGCTACTGTAGCGCGTCGAGGATGTTTGCGGAGGCGAGGGTTAATTGTTTCTATGCAACAATGCACAAAAAGTGCGCATCTCTGTTACGTGCAGTTCGTGGCAGAGGCAACGGCATCCTGAACATGATTGCCAGTAGATTAGACTGTGCGTATGTAAATCATTGTTGTGCCAAGGCCAATGGGTTGGTACATGGATGATTCACGTATTTTCTTTTAAAAGTTTAAATTTTGTTTTATTTAAAAATAATAATGATATAGCATAGTTTAAGTAAAAATTTACTAACACTTCTGAGTTTTGGTTACTTAATAAATGAAATTTTATTATTATTATGTTTAGGAAATCCTTAAGATTCACGGACCAAATAGTGGCCCGTCCTTTGGAAGGCGTGTGTGGGGCCGAAGCCAACAGCACAGAGGCCTTTTTTCGAATGTTTAATTTTTACACGTGGCGGATGCCATCACAGAATGCACAATATGATACAACCCATGATGACCCCCGGGTTCCGCCAGGTGTAAAGACTATTGTAAATATATGGAAACTACGATACTGGGCTATGTAATTGGGTTTTGGTGGACTGGATATTTGGGTTCTAGGGAGAGACTACGGACGCCTGTCTAGTCTACAGTAAAAATAGAGACAGGCGGTGACTTGCCGCGGCTAGATGGGCTTCCTAATGGTCGCCTGACTCGTTGCAGTGGGGCAACCGGGGGCAACATGGGCGCTCACGGCTAGAGTTGTCGAAAGGTGCGGCATCGATTTCACCACTGCGAGTAACCACGCAAGTCACTCGGAGCGGGTTTCTTCGCTATTACGCCATTAGACACTTGCACCCCCGAGCATATAGCTCTAGCGACGACGGCCAATGAAGGCAAGCGGAAGGCGGGGATTTTGTTTTCATGGGGTCCACTTCGCCACCAAAGGTGAGACGAAGCGAAGTCTAGACACTTCCCCGGAGCACGGGACCAAGGTGCGCGCCATACACCATCAGCTCGCCACAAGCTGCCTGATGGAGACTAACTGCACTAATGATACTAGCATAAAGCTAATACAACCAGCGGGCGATGGGGTCATCACATCCCTACGCGCTTATATTATTACGTTCGTTATATTGTAATATTTTATTCATTATATGGAATTAACAATATTAATTTAATGAAAAACAAAAACCTAGTATGGCAACTATACAGCAATGGAGCACAGACGTTTAAAATACATCGGGGTGTTCAATTTCTTCATCAATCAAATAAAATAATATTAATGACGAGGCAGTGTATCATTGACTTTAGCTTGTCTAATGGAACGAATATAAAAAAAGCTGTCACTGTCATGTCATCTACAAATTTGATGAAAACTGTCAATGTCAAACAATTACTGTCAATAAGTCAAATTATTTTTCCTGTTGGTCTTTCCATTGCGCTTTATATCATATTGATTGCTATAAGAACTAATTACTTAAATTGCATCTTTATGTTAAGACTAACAAGTGTAAAAATGTTACTTCTATGTGGTTTGTTGTGTGTTGTTGAGCTCTACCAGGACGACAGGGATTAGTGAGAATAGGCCAGTACTCGATGAAGGATCGATAGGAGTATATCATTCTCACATTGGCCATCATTACACAATGGACTAGTATGTGGCGAATACGTAAACGTGAACTACAGGATCAAGTAGACCAGAGTGAAGGAGGTGATGTGAAGAGTCAAGCTGTACTAACCAGTCCATCTCAGCCTACCTCCAGCTCCTCTATCACACAGCTGCAGCACATCAAACCCCCGGTGCCGGTACTGAAAACCTGGGCTTTCAAATGGAAACACTTTAAAAGGTAGATTTCTATAAACATGTTTACATTTTACACTATTTAGGTAATTGCATTTTCATTGTTTACATTTAATTTGACATTGCAGTGAATATTATGAAAAGTGTTTATCGATATTTCTTAGTGTGCAGTTTGAACATAACCTCATCACATTGCTGTCAATTTGCTCTTAACCATGTGCAATGACAAAAATTAAAAAATTATAAGTGTGTGTTTTGGTTCACTGAGAATCACTTCATTCAGAATTAACTGATGATAATATCAAAACCAGTGAACTAATAATTTCAAGGCAATTTTAGTGGTTAAGTTTAAATGTGAGTCACCATACTTTTTTTGCAGGTGATAAAATTTTATTTATTGAAAAGTGATCAAGTGGACTTGGTTTTAGTCCATAATCATCAGCTCATTAAACGTCCCCACTGAGGGGCACGAGCCTACCCATATAGGGTGATTAGGCCTTAGTGCCGTTTTTACGACTTCACACACAACCGTTTAATCTCTTTGCAGGCGTGCATGAAGGTTTCCTCACAGTCCACACCACTGAGCCACCAACACGATTAGTCTAGTATAGTTTTAGTCCACTTAGGTTATAATGCTCTTTGCCAAAGTATTGGTTGCAAAGTTTTAGCCATTGGCGTAAGATTGCCTCTTTGTCATGCTTCTATAGGTTTCACTTTGGGGAGTGTGCGCAAATGTTGCATTATATTGTCCCCGAGTCCTTTCTTTCATCGGTCAACCAGGCAGATGGTGAAGTGACATCCTTTTATAGTGGAAATGCCGAAGTGTCATACTAAGTGCTTCGAATCCACATTTATTTTTTGCCCTGCGAAACTGTGGAATACATTGCCAGCTTATGCATTTCCCCAGGTGTACAATTTGGGTGTCTTCAAGTTGAGAGTAAATAGGTTTCTTCTAGGTTAGCGTGCTTTATCCTAGACATCATCGATGTTTAACACCAGACAAGGTGTAGTCAAACGCTGGCCTATTTAATGTAAAAAATGATAAATGTAATCTTTTACATTTAATCAACTATAACAGATTACATTTAGAAATACATACTTACAAAATAAAGGGTGTTAGTGCAGGTTTGATCTTGTGATATTTATGTTGTGAAATATAAATTTAGTGATATCACTGCCTGTTTCACCTTTCAATTCAAACAACTGGCCACAATTTGAAACCACAAAATCCTGAAAATGCATTGTAAACTTTAATCGAACTTGTATTACAAACATTTGTGTGCATAAACATGTGTGTATGTATGGGTCTGGATGTGTCTATGCATATTTATTATATTTAATAAAAATGTTTGTATGTATGTTTAAACATTGTTTAGTACAAAGTAAAAGCCCCTTTGTCTAAATTGGCGTCCAATGACAGTGTGTATGGATCGGAATTACATTATATTATTACTTTTTCAGTTGAAACTACAACAAATAATACAGGAACCGTACAGCCTTCGCCAGTACCCCATGCCAATGTTACTGTTGTGAAGAATGAGACTGCAGTGGAAGAAGCTGACAAGTTAGACTTGAGCAGTCCAGGAGTTGTGAAACGTGGTATTATTGTGTTTGGTGGTTTTGCTCTATTGGCTGTGGCATATTTATATTTTATAGGTAAGTTTTTAACAAAACCTTCAGTTTAGGTCCTTACAGAACTCTTATGAATGTCAAATGAAGCTACCACTGGTTGGGACGGAAGCTTTCCACTGAGAAGAACCCAGCAAGAAATTCAATAGTAACTCTTTTCAAAAAAATTGTGTTTTGTACAGAATAATATCATTTGTTATCAAAATAAATATAAAGCAAATTAAATTCACAATTTTAACATATTAAGTATAAGTAAAAATATAATTATCCATGCATCTGGTTGGGAGTTGGGCTACGCTTTGTTTTCCGTTACGTGGACGCCACTCTAACCTTTCCGCTCCATCGGCCATTGGGCCAATTTTAACATTTATCGTATTTATAATTTCAGGAGGAAAAGCGGCAAGAACGATGCTGGAAACAATCACAACGCCAATGATGCCAATCAATTCAGATATGGTGTTCTCCAATCTGATGATAGGAGGGACAATTTGGAATTGTCCAGGATACCCTTGACAATGGAATCAGACGACGATGAAGACGATGACTTAGAAATTTTTGATTTGGAGCAAAAACGAAAATCCTTGTCATATGTTAACCTTCAAGTGAATGATGAAGAGATTGTGAATGGACGTAAAGACAGTTTGGACAATGACAGAGACAATTTATTATTAGATATTGAAGATGCCAATTCTGATACACTGATTAACTGGTCAAGTAATGGCAACAAATCAATATTATAAATTAATTTCTGCCAAGACATTTTATTTTAGTCTTGTGATACTAACATTGGGATCTTAGTATAAATAGTAGCCGTAGCAATTTGATTTATGAATTTAACTATGTATATGAATAGTTTGAAGTTTAATTTAATTTCTGAATTACTACTATTTAAGTTTTTATTTCAAAACCTTCGATTGAAGCTTGTTATTGATCTTTATTTGCTTTGAATTGAATTTGGTTCTTGTTTTGACCCATTAGGCTAAATAGGAATTAAAAGATAAAATAATGCCTAATAGGTTGTAGATAGCCTCTGTAGCAGATAGCTTTCCACACGTGATACTGAAAGTAACTGAGGTGAACATATGTTCAGCATTGTACATCTTGTGGTTGAAATTATGGTTATGAGGTATTTATTATACTTGGTGTTAAGAGCGGATGATAATTATGTGGGATGAAACTTCATGAGACAGAAGTCGGTTAATTCGAATAACTTGTTGCTTGAATAAGTACTTGTTTAACTATGATAAAGTGTAAATATTAGTAACTTAATTCGCAAGTTGTTAAATTTTCTTGCTGATGATTGAGTTGATTGATAGATAACTATTATTTTATAAATATTAAACATAGTGTACCTATCCATGCACTTCATTGAAAAACCTGTTTGTATAGCCACTATTTTACCTCATACTCCAAATAGAAGCAGTTTTTAAGTTAGCATTCTAACTGGGTTTTGAACTAAAAGGTACTTTATGTTTATACGGCAAATTAATATGGACAAAAAAATTGAGCCAATCTTATTTGGTAGTGATATTTGAAATGTTCATGGCATATGAAAGAAATACAGATATTTTAAAACTAGAAATATGAATCTTTTTGTGATGCTAAAATATGGGAAAGATTAAGGCTTTAAGTAGTTTAACTTATACGAAGGGAATATTTTTATACTAATTATTTGTTTTTTATTTATTTTAAGCATTCAAGAAAAAAATCACTGTGTTGTACTTTAAAATTAAAACCATAGTTTTTCCTTATAAATTCTGTACTCTTGTAATGAATGAATTGTCCCGTAAAAGAGCATTTAAGTAATTTTGGTCTCACACTGTGTTCAATTTCCCTGGTTGGAAAACTCGCTTTTTACAAGCTTTTTGTATCATAACGTTAAGTTTTTTAAATTAATGTTAGGAATGTGTGATACTACGAGGCTTAATTCATATAATGCTAAGTAAACGCCTAAGTGTAAGCTACACCGTGGCGTGAAAGCTATTCAGAATGTAAGTCGTGTTTTAATAAAAGTTTGGGTAACCAAAGGTGTGAAATTGGACCTCAGTGACTTATAAATCTTTAATCAGAAAAAAAGAAAGAAAATATTTGAGACAAGAGTGATTGATGTTCTCTACTGTGTGTTGACTGTTCATAATAACTTTGACTTTTTCATTCTTCTTCATTCTTCATTCTTTCAAAATATAAAAGTACATAATTGTATAAATTTTATTATATTGATGTTATATATAAGATGAAGTCCTACTGAGGGCAAGAATATTCTTATTGCATTTATTTATACCATGCGCTAAGTTTGGTTAGGCATTTTATTTTAAGATTATGAAGAGATAAAATGTTGTTTTCTTTATTGGCATTAATGTTACGAGCTTCTCACTTCACTCGTACTTATTAAAATTATTTTTGTAACTTAAGTTACATGTATATCAAAATCTAGATATATTGTTGTCAAAAAAAAATGATTTCTGAAGTCTGATTCGTATTCAAAAAGTGTAATATACGACATGTATATATTATGTGTGTTGACTTGTATATGCAAGCAAGCGTTAAGGAAAAAATTTACGTGTCAGTCATGATAAGAGTCACATCTCTTAACTATGTGAATTAGTCAAGTCAGCGCTTCCATGTAAAATTTAGGTAATGCGGTAAATAAGGTAGCAATTGACAAGCACACTGTAATTTTAGTAATTCTGCTTAGCTTGATAGATCTTAATATTCAAAAATGTCAAATCATTTTTCCTTGCTATATCATCGGCTTAAATTATTTACTATTTGCACTGTTATAAAGTCCAAATTGTTAAGCTGCTTTATTCAATTATTAGCACCAGAAATGCTCAACCTCTGCTATTCGCACCTGGAATTTATGCGTAGTAACCGCGTTTGCTACTTCCCAGGTGAATGTAAAGGCTGCCGATGTCCAATAGGGAAAAGTTCAATAAAATAAGGTAGCTAGTGTAGTTAGCATGAGAAATGTGAATTACTATGACATTATGTTAATGGCCTATTGCATGCAGGCTTAGATTAACAATAAACTACCTAACTAGATCACTCAAAAAATCTCACTTAAGTGTCCGCGCCCAAATTCTGCCCATCCATCAGTTGAGCAAAATTTTCATTCATAATCACGTCGCTCGCATGTCATAGTGACATTATAGTATGCTGCTTTTGATTTTGTACCCTTTTAATGATGCCTCAAGGTGAAAATTTTAATGAATAATTTATGTCATAAATATAACATGTGTCAACGTATGTGTCAAGCGGCTCGGACATTTTTTGGTTGATATTTCTTCGTGATTGTGCATTTAGTTAGTTTATTGTATATGTAAGCATACAGGATATTTAAGATTCTAGAGAATATCCCGACTAATTTAAAGTATCCGTTGCTAGGTGAGTTTAATACTGGCACATGAGGTTATTTTGAATTACATCAATAGATATATTTTTACAGACCCAGTGAATGGGTTGAATTCAACGGCAGATCCAGGGGGGGTCATGACCCCCCTGAGCTATTTTTAAGTACTATACTAACGTACATTAACAAGATACCTTTAGATTCTTAACTTGACTACTACTATGTGACCCCCTCCCGGCGCCTAACCTGGATCCGCCCTTGGTTGAAGTAACTATAAGTTTCTGGAATATTATTTTTTAGGTATTTAGTATTAAATATGCTTGCTATGTGTGATTGATGCGATTTACATATTGATAAGGCATTGCTTTTTATTACACATTTCTTAATGTAAAATTGTAAGTACGAGCTTCAACTTATTTGTATAATAACGTAGGTATGCCAAAATCTTTTAACTATTAAGTGTTAAAAGCACAATATAGGTAATATATTTTTATACACTTACTGTCAAACGCCTAATATTTGGATAAGAAGCTAAATTTGTGCCATTAAGGAAATTCCTTTTCGAATTTTCAAGTCGCAATCAGAGGACCATACTACCTCTTAGTATTGTTGATTTATTTTAATCTCCTTTATTTTTTTACTTCTTTAGTCTTTAGGAATTGAGTCAAAACTAAAATCAGTGTTGCCACTTCAGTTTTAAAAAAAAGCTTGTGAGAAGCTAATAAGAGCTAGATAGGGCTAGATTAGGGATCAAAAGATTTTCTGTTCTAAAAATGCTGGAAAAATGTCATGAAGCTGTTTTCTTTTTTAGAGTGTCTATAAAAAATCTTATCATGACGATGAAATAGCAAAAAGTACTTGTTAGCATGTCGAATCTTCATAATTTGGTAATATTTTCAAGACAGTGAAAAAGAGCTAGATTTCTCTTTCGGTCTAAATCGTTAAAAAAGGAGTTCACCTATGCTAAAAAGTGCTAGATCTGGCTACAAAAGGGCTAAGGTGGCAGCACTGACTAAATGTTATATAGGAACGTAGGTACAGTAGGCATCACTTCAAATTTAAAGATTTATGACCAAATCATTTTTTAATTATCAAACTATAAACAATTTATATAAGTAACGAACAAAGCATTTATTAAACATTGAAGTAAGTTTGTGTGTACCTACTACTTTTTTGATTGGATGTATATTTTCCATTAACATATCAATACTGTAATAAACATCTGAGCTCCTATAATAGCAAATTAAGGTAAGCTAGACCTAATCATTACATTGTTTATTTACACATATACAATTTGTGTACTTGTTCAGTTCAACAAGCCCTTGTCTCCTTTGTCTTTTATCTCACTTAAACTTGTTCAATTATATTAATATGATCTCTAAAAATAATCACGTGTGAACAACAAATAAACATTAAGAGGAATAACTTTTTTTTTAAAATATTTTTACAGAGTAGCTTCTTTGGTGAATAATTTGTGTCAGTTTAAACCTCACATAAAAATCTACAGGCGGTTGTCGTTAATTGTTGAAGTAGCAATCAATACATTGTTAACGTATTTTGTAATTTATACCCTGCTTGTTTATATTTTTTTTAAAAAAAATTTTATTTTACTACAGATTTTTTATAATGTAATTGCATCTTTTCATCTCGTACGACAAGGCTTAATTTTATTTCACATGGAATACTTTTTGTGAATTAGGTATAATGTATTTTCAAAGTACCTACACATTACGTAAATACATGTTAGAATTGTGGAAATGCAATGTAACCTAAATAAATTTAAATATCTTGTTTATCACAATTTAAGCTTTGGACTGTGATAAAAGAGAGAGAGAGTTATATAACTAAATTAATATTTTTTGGAAATTACATATTGTTTGCGCATTGTGTCACTATGTCACTTGATACTACTGTTACTTAGTTTAATGACTAGTACAGACTTTGTTTGTTCACATGTATTCGGTTAAATAATATATTGGGCATTGTAATAAGAATTGAAAATGATTTTATTTAATTGCGTAAAAAAATACATTTTAAAGAGCCAAAATGAATACAATCTCTTGCCCAGCTCAAAACATTACGTAGTTTTGAAAAAATATTTTAAATAATAATTAACCACTATTATTGCTCAGGTTTTAAAAGTGGACTGCAAATTTTGCACTAGTTTTCTAGCTCTTAAGGTTGTTTCAAATTGAATAAAGATATAATTTTATTTAGGTAAATATATTTTATTTCTATTCCTGCTGCTAGTTTTAATGCAAAAGTATGTTGTACAGTTTAGTCTCTAGTCTCTCTATAGTCTCAAATGAAATATAAAATAATTTTCTAGTGTCACGAAATAATACAACATACAATGTAATGTGTCCCATTCCTCCGCTTTACTCATCTGGCTTTTATCAGTTCTACTGAAAGCAGGAAGGACAAGCTATGCAAAGCTTGCCAGTCCGTTACTCTAGGAACTCGTTCGGTCCAACTGTGGGATTAGTGGAATAATGTTAGGTTGTTAGGTTAACTAGCTTGAAATATATTTTATGGCTTGTGACGCACTGGTAGTAGGTTATATTTTATTAGGCAATACTAAAGGAGAGCGTCGGTGGCTCAGTGGTGTGGACTGTCGCCTTACTACCGGAGGGCTGAGGTTCAAATCCGACACGTACCAATGTATTTTCGAATTTTCGAAAAATATATGTACGTTATCCGACGCTCTTACGGTGAAGGAAAACATCGTGAGGAAACCTTCATGCACGCCTGCGAAGAGATTCGAAGGTTGTGTGTGAAGTCGTCCAATCCGCACTGGGCCCGCGTGGACGACTAAGGCCTAATCACCCTATACGGGTAGGCTCGTGCCCCTCGGTGGGGACGTTTAATGAGCTGATGATGATGACTAAAGGTATCTATAAGTAGTTACCTACGTAGGTAATATTTGTCTATAAAGTGTGAAGTATCTATAAGTACCTATAACCGAGTATATTATATGTGAATAACAACATATTATGTATCTGAAATGAGATGTGCGAGTACCTTATGTGACTATCTTGTCTAACTTCCAGTATAACTCGTTAAAATGTTGCAAAAATTAAAATATGGCATATCTGGAGTACAAAAGAGACCCAACTATCTCCCAATGCACCGGATACGTATCTACTGTGACTTTTTCTTTATTTCAGTCCCGTACACCGGTTGGTTCGTACGTGCCTGTCCGTCTGCGATATTGAGATAAACGAACCGACACATTGCCAGAGCCGCCTTAGTTTATTCTTACCCATGTGTTGAAGCTCAATAGAACCTATTCATTTGCAAACAGTTCTTGGAATATATTATACCTATGTATATGAACCTTTTATTATAAATATAATTGTATTGTTATAGTAGTAACTATGATGATAGAAATAAAGAAACCCACCAAAAACATATATATGTAAAATGTTGTCAAGACGACCGCATAGGGTTTTCCATGTGAAAAAGATATCAGACCACATGTAGAGCCAAGCTTCTGAATCTACATAGCATAATTCTGCCAACCCTAAATTTAACAAATTCTACATTAACGAATAATTATGTAAATTTAGATATATAGCAGTTAGTTAAGCCTGGGTAATATTTGAGTTAAATATATGTACGTTATCCGACGCTCTTGCGGTGAAGGAAAACATCGTGAGGAAACCTTCATGCACGCCTGCGAAGAGATTCGAAGGTTGTGTGTGAAGTCGTCCAATCCGCATACATTGAACTGAACCTCAAAATTTTTTTTCATCAAAGCCCCCCGGGTATCAATGTGTAGAACTTAAAAAATGATATCAAAGTTTCTAATATCATTTTTTTATAAATTGAATAAATTACGCGAGAAACGCCTCCAAAGTTGAAAAAAATGTGTCCCCCCCCTCTAATTTCTAAACTATGGGGTTGATAAAATCGAAAAAAAAAAGATGTACAATACCATAAAATCTAACAACGAAATTTAGTTTGAACAATTTCTGGTGAGTTTTTTTTATACGTCAAAAACGGTGAACCTCTATTTTTTTTATTAAAGCTGTAGTAGGTGCCTATGTAAATAAAATTCTTTTATTTTATGTTACTTGCTGCTGCGGAACCCTCCACGGGCGATTCCGACTCGCGCTTGGCCAATTTTTTTTTGTTTGTCACACTACTGATTTTTCTACACCCTTTGTATCAAAATGACGTGTGCCGAGATGTGAGTAGTACCTACGTATATCAAAGCAATGAATATTAGATACTTAAAGACCAGCTTCAGTGTCTAGGTACAACCTTCTTATATAACTGTTCCCAACAAAAATCTACATAGGTAAATGAGGTCAGTGAATTACTACACAGAAATGTGTGCTACCATAACTAACCTAGTTAAAAGTCTACACCTGAAGTTGACTCATAATGTTACCTAAATATTGTTACTATCTATCATTATCTTATGTTTTTGGATTAATTGAATATTATACGAGTAAATGTTATTTAATTTCCAAAATAGCATGCATAGACGTCGCCGGCTCGTGTGCTGTCGCGGGGAAAAAAATAAATATTCGTTGCCCATTGCGGGAGTTTGTCTCGCCAATCAATTGAGCGGGTATGAAACTGAATGTTTAAGACTTATAATTATTTTAGCTTAGCATAGTTAATAGGTAATATAACATTAAAATCAGCCTGAATAGCACAAAAACTTTTCACCCTACATGGCTTTGTCGAAACACGTTAAAATACCGTGTACCAGTTGCAAATAAATAAACAAGTGGAGGGACCGCATGATGAAAACAAGGCGTTCGCAATTCACACCATACCGTTGCATTACGGATACGGCGCGTCTTCCCTCTGAAACAACCCTCGGGTCACAACCGTGAAGTGAACCAGTCTTTTATGCTAGCGGCGATGTAAACGGTGCGATTTCTATGAAATTTTTAGAGCAGAGAATATAGTTGTCGCAATATATTTGTTTTCATTCAACGTAAGAGAAACGTAGGTACATATAAATTCGTAAATTTGAAATTTTTTTAGATTTATTAGTACGTGGCGGGATTTCAACCTGCACCCTCAAGATCGGAAGGTGACAGTCCACACCACTGAACCACCGACGCACTATGGAAAATGGCCAAACAACGGCTGCTCATAAATACATTATAGAAAGGTTTATAAAATCAATTTTTTTTTGTTCATATTTGAGATAAACGGTCATTCTTGATTATGCACCATATTTTTTTTATAATTGTCCGCATATAAATGAGTGACACGCGATAGAATCTTACAAGATTACATTTCTGTGAATTATGACTTGAAAATGAGTTATTTTAGATTATGATTGCCAGTTTGTGTTTTAGGGGAGCTATATCATGCTATACATTGATAGATAGGTGATTTTATATAGAATAATACAAAGCTATATTTTTTTTAGTCTTCAACAAAGTATAGGTATCTCACTCCCTTATATCGAAGTACATAGAATTAGCGGAAATTTAAAGTTTCGTCAAACTTTTAACTGTTAGATCTGTTTACATCCGGTTTAGTTTTAAATTTATTTTATTCCTATAACATCTAACTATAACATACATAAAAATCAGCTGCGGATATTTGCTGATTACAAAGTTGTGAAGTATATATAGTGATAAGGTACCCCTTAAGGCGTTATGAGTCGATATTAAGTATATTGTTTTTGATGGTTTTGTGGTAATATTTATTTCTGTTAATTATGGATGTTATTTTCTACTATTCATTTGTTTGAAAAATGTGATGGAGGCAGTTGCACACCACCCGAATTCGATTTTCAGTATATAAACCAAACCGAAACTGATTTGTTTTACTAATAGTTCCTTCATTCAAAAGGTTCGACACTAGTTTGAAATTCTTTCTATAACTACGTTAAATATGACCTTTTTTAACTGTTTCAGACGTGAAACATTACTTTCTTACATTGACAATAATAAATAAACAAGATTTTACAAAAATTATTATGTGTCTCAAGAAAACATTTAATTGATAGTAAGTGATTTTCAGGAAAAAGTATTTCCGAAGTATACTTATTATACGATGGACTCAAGCACCACGCAAAAAGGACAATTTCTGAGAAAATATACGATTGGCTTGATAAACAGTATTCTGTAACTCTGCCTGATCCGCTGACACAAGATGAATCAGATTCGTGTGCAACGCCTTCTACATCGTGTGATAAAGGAGGGAGACATCTCTTCCTTATGAAGACTCTTCATAAGGACTTCCTCAGAATCTACGAAGAGACGTAAAAACACTACATTATTAAATCAATACGGATTTCATCAGATCTTCGATACTTGCAAGGCCTACGATCGATGGGCGAACTAACGGCAGCAAATATGTGGAAAGAGAGGAACAAAACAATTTTTGGAATGATGGGTTATGCTTCATGTATCTATTACATTTTTCTTAGTTTAGAACCGATAAATAACTTAAACGCTAAATTAAATGAATAACATTTCATTAAACATTTTAATTTTCTGAAAAATATTGTCAAACGATGAAGCATTAAGTGTAATCATCGATTTGGATCTTACTAAGGCACAGACATGTACCTAAGAAACCTATTGAATGAAAATATATGTCAACTACTACCACCTTATTTTATGATTTAGCACGCAACAACTCAGTTTACATCAGATCCATACATAACATGTATCAGGAAACCATACATAAGAAATTTTATGAAGAAACTTTACAGCTTTTAAGGGTGAATCAACTAGTTTCAGATCCTGAAGTGTGATAACACTATTATATTTCACTGTGTTAACAATAAATTAGTAATATAAGTTAGTATTTACAAATTTTACCTTTTTTAACGTAATACGTCTTTTATCATTAGTTTTATAAAAATATGTTTTTTTTTAAATTAATAAATAAAATTATATGCATACCTAATGAGTTGTTTCAATTTATTTTTCTCCTAAACCTAAATACATTACCAAATCGTCAACAGTATTAAGAATTTAAAAAACAATTAAAATCACAAGCAAGTAAATCCGCGGTGATGCAATGCATACAAGCGTATGTTCCAATTCTTGTTTCATCTGAAGCTAAATTTCATTGACTCTGTGTTGTAGGTCTCTATCATTAAAAACAAAAAAGTTACAGATTGATGATCAGCAAATGACCAAAATTTTCCATCGTGAGGAATCCTGCGCACGCCTGCGAAGAGAGCTGAATATATATTTTTATAATATAATAAAATGCATTTATACATCATCCCCTGGTACCTACTGCAAATGGTGGACATCAGGAGGGCCGTCTTCTCGTTTGCATCAAATGGCTTGTAGCATGAGTTTGATGGTGTTACCAACACAGCTATCTCGTTATTTCGTAGTCGAACAACTATCACAGTAGTCATCGAAAGATATTACATCAATTCTCTCTGCACTTCGGGAGGCATAAACTTGCTGTTCCTAGCTAGTACTATATAAGGATTGCACCTACCAACATTGGGTTGCTTGGAGGGTAAGGGCCTTAGATAACTGATAAACTAACTAAAACTCCAATCTCACTGAAAAAAGTGTCCGCGGAAAAATTGTGCCCATCGTGCCAGGTGGGCAGAATTTTCATTCGTGTTCTCGTCGCTCGCTACATATCATAATGACATATAGTGTGCTCGTCCTTTTAATTTTGTACTCTTTCAAAAATTCGTAAGCATGAAACATCCGTAATTTTAAAAACTTGATGTGAATTTAATTTATGGATAATATTATTGTTTGAAATGTTATTCTCAGTGAATGGATTTGAGACCTAGACAGATACTAAAGTTAGTTTCCTACCAGTATGTATCCATAATCATAAGAATGTCATCCGCTCGCTAGCACTTTGACCCCGGCCTTACAAGCCATATACGGGTGCTTGTGGATCATCTAGTTTTTTCAGAGTGACTTGCACATCACTAGGGGATGCGTTAGACACATGTGAAACTGAAAGGAAGTAATCATAAATAATGGACGGAGTTTGGAGATGTGTGTAAGTATGATGTTAAATCATATCGGAGTTGTTCTTTCTCAAGTAAGCAGTGGGAAATAACAAGCGCGTTTACAAGATAAGTATGTTATTTGATTCATAAGAGGTACCTACCAACCTACCTATTAAAATCAAATCAATATACATTTATTATTTATGATGTGGTGTAAGGTTTATGTCACCAAGTATTTATGGTTTGCTACACGTAAATGCAAATATGATAAGTAGGTACCTTTATTTTCATTAATACTTAAAATACCTGCAAGAGTTTTTAAATAAAAAGTAGGGAAATATTACAATAAGAAATATTTCCCAATATTAGTAATATTTAAAACGAACTCCGACACTCTTTTTGAAACAATGCATATGATATATTGGGACTCAGTATTTATCTTTAGGCAATAAATATTTTTTTACAAAAGTTACCTATTTATTTTCTTAATTTATCAAATACGGATGTCTTCATGTATTTCTGTAAACTATTTCAAATGCAAGTAAAATATAAGTTGATAATAATCATCTGGTGAAGGAAATTACTAGTGTCCGACCGAAGCTTCGGCTTCGGCTTCGGCTTCGGCCACCTTCGGCCAAAAGGCGAAACCTTCGGCTTCGGCCCAAACCCGGCCGAAGCCGAAGGTTTCGCCGAAGATCCGAGCAACCGTCGGGATTGAACGAACTGTTACGAAGTCGTGCAGACGACAGACTAAACTGTGCATTTAATTGACCAACATTTAATTATTAAGAAATTGGTGTTTGTTCATTTTATTTATTAGTCTAGTTTCGGCTTTGTCGAGTAAACAAAGACTGATTGATTGGTCTGATTGTGATTTATAAATAACTTAATAAATAAATGATTATTTTTTACGAATAAATCACAAACTTTTTTTATCATCTTTGAACCCACTTCCATATGAGACAGTCAATATATTGAAGTTTTGAAATAATCTATAACATTAATTGTAGCTTGTAGACAATATTGAACAAAATTATTAAGAGCTTATAAACTTCGGCTTCGGCTTCGGCTTCTGCCGAAGATTGTGGCGATTGCCGATTAATCGGCTTCGGCTTCGGCTTCGGCTGAAAATAGACCTTCGGTCGGACACTAGAAATTACTAAAAAGTCCTTCCTTTTTGGCGGTCTCGAGAAAGACGTTAAACAAAACGAAAAGCGAAATTCTCTTGAGATATCCCGAGTAAACACGGAGCTTCGTACTAATGAGTAAAAAAGGAATGATTCTAATTTACACGTTAGCTTTGTAGGTGTGGTCCGTCGGTATTTACGGCTAATTAAAAATATTATTCCGGTCCATTCCATACGGACTAGCTCTTCAGTCGGCCTCCTTGCACTGATGCTATGTAGCTGGCGCAAGTGATAAATACAAAGAGTATTACAAACTGTATAGACCTATACAATTTTACTACCACAACAAAAAAATATATTTTGGTTTATGTACCTACCGTATAAAAATATGCAGTATTTATGCGTATATATTATGCAGTTTTGTGTATAAAAGTTATTAAGTTCAAGAAAATACTTGTACTGTGATGTAAAAATCTGAGGCCACGGTAGTGCCCCGCCAAGACGAGCCAGGTGAAGCGCAAGGGCACTACTTACATTTTCTCGAAGTGTTTGTTTTTTGTTTTGTTTTTTTGAACTCTCATAGAGTTGGTTTCCGATGTTCCAGGTAGTACATATTCTCAGGATACTCGTATGATGTCGATAAGAAACTAATAAAACATACAGTCTTAATTGAAAAGCTCTAATACTTTAGAGTTTATTGATATTTAAAATACGCCGATTTCGTCGCTGACAACCTGATGATAATCAAAATGTTTGGCAACTTCCAGAGGTGCCATACATATTTACTGATATGTGGATTTGTCGAAGTACGAGTCGGTAGAGTTAGGCCATGTCGATTCAGAAGTTTGGCTCTACATGAGATCTGATATCTTTATTACAGTGTAAACCTTTTGGGTTGGTGGGATAAAATTGTTTCTTTCGGCAAGAAAAAAGCGGTTATTTATTTTAATATCACTTCAACCACATCACATTAACTTTTTATTTATTTATATATAGAAACTTAACCCTAACTAACCGAACCCGCTTTAAGGCAATGTCTTGCGCCACACACGGTTCATATAGACCCAGGGCCTCAGGGCACGGCCGCTTGGGGGCGGAAATGAAAAATAAACACGTCCGGACGTCGCTAGCCGGCGCCGCCCGTGTAAAATGAAGGGCGCCGTGACCTGTCAGCCGTCAGGGTTAGCACTGCTGGATTATACGTACATACTCGTATAGTTGGTTCGATTTAGGAATTTTGTATGGGCTAGCCCGGACTATCTACTTTTAAACTAATTATTTGACAGGTCAAATAAGGCGTTCGAAAGTGGGTACCTACCTATTTCAATTCCCATTATGGATTATTTGAAATAAGAAGAATTACCTATTCGAAGCTAAAAGAAAAACCAATGAACTTATCATTAAGTTACTAGGGCAATACGAGTGATATTGCTATTTTCCTAAATTTTTAGTCTCAAGTCGAAATTTGCTCGTCGTGTTTCCTAAATAGAGAATAAAAACGAGGGTCGGGTATCCGCCAACTATCGTACAATCAAACAATCCAGTAGGTTCCACCATCCGCAATAAAATACCAAATCTTTTTTTTTTAAACGCACCTTATTTTATATGTCGTTTCAGTGATCACTTCTGTTTATTTGCAATATTGTATTTTTAAAACACTTAAAACAATAAATTTAAGGTCAATTGATGATAGAAAGCAATGTCACATATCAAATAATCATAAACAAAATATATGGAAACGTTCCCTTTTGACAGTTCATTAAAAGTACGTCAGCGATTAGTGGTGTCAACTACCAAATTGCCGCAATGGTGAGTTATCAGATGGCTGATCGAAATATATTGATTATATTTGATTAGGAAGATACGTAAAGGTGTTCGTTTTGGCTACTATGTAAATATCGTAGTTAGTCATCAACTCCTATGATTCTGCATTGGGCCCTGTTGGCGTGTTACAACTTAATATCTTTTATGTATTTTTATAAATAAATAACCACTGTCATTCACACAGCGCCATCTAGCCCCAAGTTAAGCGTGAAAACTGTATTATGGGTACCAAATAACGGATAAACATAAGTATGTATATCCGTGATTATATGTTAGATAGATAGATAGGATTCTTTATTGCACACCAAAAAAAGATAAATATTTAACAACAAATGAAGGGAAATAATGCAATTCAGGCGGCCTTATCGCTTGGAGCGATCTCTTCCAGACAACCTCACAAACATAGAAAATTAACAACATGAAAGGGCAAGACAGTGCAAAGTAAGAAAAGCTTAATTCAACTTATAAATACATACATAATTATATTTCAACATTAACATATATACACATATAAATATAAATAAACATAAAAAAATATATTTAAATACAATACATATCATATATATATATTACTCTACACAGAAATAAAATATCTAATACATTTATATTATTGATATGAAACAAATAGATAAGCTTATATAATAAATTAAGGTATAAGGAATATAACATACAATAATATGATACATTCATAAATAAAAATATTAAAAAAAAATAATAATGAAAGGTAAAATTCTTTTACGCGACTTTTGAAAACAGTTAGAGAAGGAGACTGACGAATGGACATTGGCAGAGAGTTCCACAGTCGAATGGATTGAACAGCAAAAGACTGGGTAAATGAATGGGAAGAATGAGAAGGAAAAGCAAGATTAAGTTTTAAAGATGAACGCAGACCACTATAATGAGAAGACTGTAAGAAACTAAATTTCTCTTTGAGATAAGCTGGTGCCACTCCATTGAAAAGGATAGTGTATAAAAGCAAGAACGTGAAGATCACGGCAATATGTTATTATATAGATACATACATATTATACATAGAAAACACCCAGGCCATTACAAACATACATGTTCATGCACACAAATGTTTGTACTGCCTGGGGATCGAACCCGGAGCCCTTGGTCTGGTAGTCGACATCTCAACCGCTACACCAAATGAAAAGAAAGAAAAACATTTATTGACTAAAAATAAATGGATCGTCAAGTTTATTATGCGTATATCCGTATCTCTGTGTGCGTATGTGCAGTGGGTTGGCCGATGAAGTCAGTGTAGAAGGCTTTTGGTTGTACCGCTGAAGATGTTATGAAGATCGTTTATTTCGATGCTCTTATTACGCAGATGTTTTATCAAACTGATTATTAGTTGTCGCATAATTCATCACTTCACATCGAACATTGATTACTTAAATTGATTGCGGGTCATCGAAGTCCAAGGCGTCGTGTACGATGGCAAATCAAATTAATTATGACAATTAGCAGATTGATTAGGGCGCGGCTTGTAACTGATACTGAACTAATTAATCAGACCCTTTCTATGGCTAAAACTCTATTGTA